>NMRB01001168.1:137148-181669 GCA_002633025.1 Notospermus geniculatus | reverse complement strand
GAAAAAAAGTTGGTGGTGGAGAGGGGGGGGCGGGGGGGGGGCGTTACGACCGCTCCTCTGTATCAGCGCCTGGGTATACGGCCTAATAACCTACACGATTCATGACTGTAGGTCACATTTTATATCGAAAAGCTGTGTACTCACAATATGCTGGTCCCTGAAGCTGGCATACTGTAAAACCTGTATGCCATCGACAGCGATCACAGCATTCGTGGACTCGTGTGGTCGCGTGGAAAGCGCGGGAAAGAGAAAATTTGCGTTCACGCAAATCTATTGTTTGGCTGCACATGCCCTATTGTTCACTGACTGCCTTACAATACATTTGCGTGAACGCAAAGTTGCGAAGGCTTCATAAATATGGACCCTGGACGTTTTAACTTCATCTACCTGCCGGTTTGTCACTCTATGTGCTAGGGTAATGGAAATAGGTCAGCTTTAAGGCCTTTTTCCACATGTGCGTACTACGCTGCGTGATGCGTTAAATCTTTTGTTATTTTCCGCCGCTGTACGTCCAAATAATCATCCTGAGAATCTCAGGTCATTTACGGTCGTACCCTCCCTCAATTAGATATATGACAAGTTAAAATGACATGCAGAGCGAGTAAACATATGGAACACAGATAATAAGAGGCAACGAGACTGCCATCTTCATAATAACCAGAGTATGGCGTCTGAAAAAGATGAACAGATAGAAGGAAAGGCTAGATGAACGGCAAATGTAACTCACTGGCCAACGAAACGAATAGGGAAAGGGCAATGGAAGAAAAAGGCTTAAACCAGAAAGGGAGCATCATGCCATCCATGGCATAACTGGACTCCTGTCCACAACTGGACTCCTTTCCAAATCACACGTGTACCAATCATACTGTGTTTCTGTTTTGCAGGTCTTCTCTTTGCAATCAGCCTCAGCACTCAACAAGGGGGCTTTGTTTCTATTGGTTCACGTGGGCCTATAGTCCCTTTAGTGACCATTATATTTGGTCCAAAATGAGCTTTCGACACACTTTTCGGCACTAAATCATTATCGGCTTTCAAAACATTCAGCTGGTATATGTTACTTTTTATGCCTAGTAGTGTCCGGGCTAATAATAAAACCGATTACATGTAGTTTGCGATTAATATGTTTTTTCGGGCATTTTGTGGTTTTCTACCGATTTCATAATTAAGAAATGAATCCGATTGATTAAAATCCATGCGGGGTTTACATAGGCCAGCTATTACCGACGGAGTCCGAAAGTGGGACGGAGGCTGATGAGCACACATTCAATCTCGGGCTGGGGGGGGGGGGGGGGGGGGGGCGTTACGACCGCTCCTCTGTATCAGCGCCTGGGTATACAGCCTAATAACCTACATGATTCATGACTGTAGGTCCGATTTTATATCCAAAAGCTGTGATGTACATGTACTCACAATATGCTGGTCCCTGAAGCTGGCATACTGTAAAACTTGTATGCCATCGACAGCGATCACAGCATTCGTGGACTCGTGTGCTCGCGTGGAAAGAGCGGAAAAGAGAAAATTTGCGTTCACGCAAATCTATTGTTTGGCTGCACATGCCCTATTGTTCACTGACTGCCTCACAATAGATTTGCGTGAACGCAAAGTTGCGAAGGCTTCATAAATATGGACCCTGGACGTTGAACTTCATCTACCTGCCGGTTTGTCACTCTATGTGCTAGGGTAATGGAAATAGGTCAGCTTTAAGGCCTTTTTCCACATGTGCGTACTACGCTGCGTGATGCGTTAAATCTTTTGTTATTTTCCGCCGCTGTACGTCCCAATAATCATCCTGAGAATCTCAGGTCATTTACGGTCGTTCCCTCCCTCAATTAGATGTCATATGACAAGTTAAAATGACATGCAGAGCGAGTAAACATATGGAACACAGATAATAAGAGGCAACGAGACTGCCACCTACACAATAACCAGAGTATGGCGTCAGAAAAAGATGAATAGATAGAATGAAAGGCTAGGTGAACTCACTGGCCAACGAAACGAATAGGGAAAGGGCAATGGAAGAAAAAGGCTTAAACCAGAAAGGGAGCATCATGCCCTCCATGGCATAACTGGACTCCTGTCCACAACTGGACTCCTTTCCAAATCACACGTGTACCAATCATACTCTATTTCTGTTTTGCAGGTCTTCTCTTTGCAATCAGCCTCAGCACTCAACAAGGGGGCTTTGTTTCTATTCAACTATTACTTTCCACACCTACCCCTGTTTGCACAGGGTTTCTTTATTTCAGATTTACTCGACTTGAAAGTGCCAGCCTGAAGAAGAGTAGACCCCGGTTGGGGTCGAAAATTTGCGAAATTTCTGGAGGACGACTCCTTTTATTTTCTCTCTTGATTCTTCCATCGCACTTCAGTTTGTGTTTCATTTCCAGTGTTGTGCGGATGACAATGTTTCCATAGCTGACTTACTCCTGACATATAAAGCTGATGTGAACACTACTGATGACGACCTGTGGACCCCACTGCATGTGGCCGCATCACTTGACCATTCAGAAATTGTTCTTTTACTTCTCCAGGTAAGGCACAACCAATCTCGTTCCCAGATCTACCTCATCCGAGGATATCTCTGGAAAGGGCTGCGACTTGTCCAAAATTTCTGGACAACCGCTGGCAGCGTGCCAAAATGTTTGTTTCACACAATATTTCGTTCTTCGATGACTGAAAAATATCATATAATGCCTAAAGAACCATATAATACACCCAAAACACGAAGTTGTTTGAGTATTAGAGCAATTTCAAACGAATAGTTTAGTTGGGAACATCAAACCGCGGGTGCCAGTTCGGTGTGATTCGCCTCAAAATTAGTATACCGCGCATGCGCAGTATTCCTGAAGTCGTCAGCCCTTTCCAGTGGTGTTGTCGGGACGTAAACCCACTGGGGACGAGTTTGAGGCACAACATGTTGTTATAAAGTCTGATGAGTTTTACGTGGGCTAAAATTTTTATATCGAAATTTTCTATTTTAGTCGCATCATTTTTACTCGCATCTTTGTCATCCAAGTGATTATGACATTCTCAACACTGCCAAACTTAGGGGTCAAACGTGAAACGCCATAAAACGGTGTAGTCGCTCATAGCGCCTCCCAGCAGCTAAATAGATTGTGAGAGCACCGAATCGGATCACGGAAGTAATATAAATATTAGGGAGGTTTCGCAAATCTGACGAAAAACGAAGTACGAAATACGAAATTCAAGTTCATTTCCAGGACCTAATGTATTTCTGGAGATGGTTGTTACCACAAATGTCCCTGCTGCCAGCGCGTTTTTAGCATGTCACGCACTGTAAAAACGAATGGGCTCGAGAGACCCATGATTTTGTCCACTACCTGGACACATGGGTTTTGAAACGTGTTCAATGGAGAATGGGTCCATGGTGCCCAGAATATTTGTTCTTCGAGCCTGAAACGGACAGGTCTATAGGTTCCAGTAACCCATAATGAGAGTTTCATAGGTCACTTTGGCCCATCTATGAATGCTACCGTGGGGTGTTGGCACCCATGAGCAGCAATAGTAGATGGGCCAAAGTGACCTGTGAAACTGGTCATTATGAGTTACTGGAACCTAAGGACCTCCTCGTTTCAGGCTCGAAGAACAAATATTCTGGGTACCATGGACCCATTCTCATCTCAAACCCACGTGTCCAGGTAGTGGACAAAATGGTTTTTACAGTGCGTATTAAGACCGAAAGGGTTATGGTGCATCTTGAATTTTTAAATTTCCACTTCGTATCTACGAAGTGGAAACGAAAGATAAATTTCAAAGTTTAATATACACCGTTACTCTATCAGTCTAACGTCAGACGCTAAAAGACACTCTTGCAGCAGGCGATATTTGCGGTACCAACCATCTCCTGAGATACATTACCTTCTGGAAATGAAGTTCAATTTCGTATTTCGTACTTCGTTTTTCGTCAGACATGCGAAACCTCCCTATTACCTCCATGATCGGACCAAATCGGAATGCTATTGAACCAAATCGGAATTGGTTTTGGTTTTGTTCGCATTGGCAACTATGTATGGTACCGGTATCAGTATCACCGTGGAGAATCAGTAGCAACCTCGCCGATTTTTCCCCCCAGGCAGCTGCACTCGCCGGTCGGCATTTTACTCCTCACCGATTCAAAATGGCGGACGTGGAGAAGATGCCCATGAAAACAGGTAAAAAGATGATGATTAAAGTATTCTAATCGAGACGAGACATCGACGAGGCTATTTCTACGATACCAACGATTCGATTGATGTATACTTTGTCTTAATATGTGATCTAGCAGTGACGTTTGAACCAAAAAAGTTACCGGTACGCGATATGTACATTTCTTCACCATTCCTTCTGCATCTATCGGGTGCCGTTTTCGCAACTTTTTTGGTTCAAACGTCACTGCTAGATCACATATCAAGACAAAATATACATCGATCGAATCGTTGGTATCGTAGAAATAGCCTCGTCGATGTCTCGTCCCGATTAGAACACTTTAATCATCATCTTTTTACCTGTTTTCATGGGCATCTTCTCCACGTCCGCCATTTTGAATCGGTGAGGAGTAAAATGCCGACCGGCGAGTGCAGCTGCCTGGGGGGAAAAATCGGCGAGGTTGCTACTGATTCTCCACGGTGAGTATGGTTATTCCATTCCAAATCAAACTGGAAAAGACCTCTGTAATGATCGAACCTCTTGAGGATAGAACGATTTAAGTTATAACTACAATATGAGAGTGGAAATATTTTTCTCGTTGTAGACATACATGTATAGACACATTTATTGGCATTAAACTTCATTCCTCACTTTCTGGACCATTCCAAAAAATAGTCTGACCATAAAAGTGAACTGTTTAATAGTATGTAAACGTAGCTTTAGTGGAGCACATACCCTCTAGTATGCATAATTATTTCAGAATGATGCTGACCCAACTCTGCTTAACCATGATGGGCATTTTCCTATTGACTTAGCTCCAGAGGGTTCAGAATCTAATGCCATTATCCGGGATCATCTGTCCAAGATTGGTAGGTTGGTCAGCTGTATTTGGCTAAAAAAGGTTAAAAAATGACATAAACACTCAATAGCGTTGAAGCATTCCTTTTTGTTGCACTAGCAATGGCTTTGACTTGATTTGGCTGACTAATCTCCGAGAGAATGCTGCTGATGCAGTTTTTCGACTGTCAGATGCTTTAAGCGGGCCATACACGATCAATATTATTGCACAATATGGGGCCCAAATTAGGGGCATGTGCTTCTGGCATGATGGGTGGAAGTAAAGGCCGTGTCACACTCTCCCGAAGTTGACACCCGATGGCCATACGAATTATGGAAACTTTTGGAAATCTTACTGATAAATGCCAGTCTGAAGAAGAACCCGGTTGGGGTCGAAAATTTGCAAGATTCTGGAAGTTGACTTTGGGGCCATCTTCACGCGAAACTCAAAATTCCATATTCGTGTTGCCATCGGGTGTCTAATCTCGGGACAGTGTGACACGGGCTTAAAGATTGGCAATAATATTGCCCATTTTGGTCCTCATATTGTGCAATAATATTGAACGTGTATGGGCGGCTTTAGGAATGGAGACCCAGCTGGAGGTCGTTGGTATGATTGTGTCATCAAGACTTGTCGGGTGTACCAAAAAGGAGGCCTGAGGGTTTTTGGCATAATTTGAGGTAGATCTACACCTGACGAGACTCGGTTAAGGCGCCGCTCCACGTGACGGTTTTCTGTCGAAAGTTTGCTGTCAGATAGTCAATTATTGCTGTCTGACAGCAATAATTAAACATTCCTTAAAACGTTAAGGTCGACCTTAATAGTCTTAAAAGACTATTGTAAAACCATCGAGAACAATGGATTTAAGGTGGACCTTAATGAGAAGGAACGGTCTAAAATACGGCCCTATGTCATGGAAATGAAGTCCAATTTCGTAGGGCGTGCTTCGTGTTTCGTCAGATTTGCGAAACCTCACTATTGCTCCACCTTCTGACTATACACTCTGTCTATCCATCTATGAATGCAGGATAGTATCTTTAGTTAGTTGCTTTTGTATTTGATTTCAGGCCTGGGTCCTCGTAAACTCTGTGAGAAGTGGCTACAGACGTCAGAACAGATGATGAGGGATGTTCAGTCAGTCCTGGACAAAGAAGGCGACCTTAATGCTGCCAACGAAGATGGTGTTACACTGGTAGGCTTCAGGCTGACACCAGATACCTATTTCAGGCGATTGAAGAATTTCACATTGCATGTGATATGTGATAGCGATATAATAAAAGGAGTCGTCCTCCAACAATCTTGCAAATTTTCGACCACAAGCGGGGTCTTCTTCAGGCTGGCACTTTCAAGTCGAGCTACCAGAAGTGTAATGAGCTGGATCCCAAAATTACCATCTGGTGCTCACCAGTCTATCTGGCCTCACGGTCATCTAGCCTGGTTCGAATCCATCACATTTCCCGTTTCTGAGGGGGTGAGAGCCTCAGCCAATCATCGGGGCGCGAAGGAAAATCGACGTGCCAATCAAAATCCATGTTACAAATTCGAGCGTGAAGAGCAAAGAAAGTGTCCAACGGTGATTTGTTTCGCGAGTTCTGATTGACTCGGAGGCGGGGTCAAGTAGGGGTCATTTTCATGAATAATTTATGCATTAACGGAAAAGATGACATGATTCGGACAAGGCTAAAGACGGAGTCGATAGCCTTGTTTGGACAAGATGAAAATTACAAGCTCTGTTTTTTGATGATATGTAAGTCAGTGTCACGCTCAACTGCTGAGTCCCAACAGTGGATGGGTTGTTTAAAGCCCGACATAGTATCAGTCCAGCCACGGTGTTATCACTGGCTATATATAGGTTGGGCAGGAGACCAGTCTTATCAAGGTGGGGAGGGATAAAGAGTCACCTGTGCATACAGCCGTCGGGCTTGAACTGTAGCTATGTCTTATAGTTCACAAATTTAGCAAATTTCTCTGCTCATTGGTGTCTAATGCATTTTGACATGCTAATGTCACGAGGATGCAAAATTTTACACTACAGTGTTATGTAATTCAGGAATCAGTGATATATTAAGAGGGAAAGTAAATGATAATGTCATATTAAGAAATGTGACACAGTTGTTTCTCCTCTGTTCTTGCCCATATAAAATTGTTGTCAGAAATGTGTAATATTTTTTTACATATAGCTTCATATTGCTTGTGCCAATGGTTATGGAAATGTGGCATCACTGTTGCTATGTAAGAACGCAAATGTTGACCAGATGGACCACTACTGCTGGACACCCCTGCATGTTGCAGCCAAGTTTGGCCAGGTGGGTAGGAAACCACTGATACATGTACATTCACCCTCGGCTTTACCAGTGCCTCTGGTGAATTTTGGGCATTTGACAAAACTAAAATACATGTACCGTACTGTTGAGTTATTGCTCAGGATTAATGTTTGCAATGAACTCTAACGGCCGTATGCACCAAACGAAGATTATCTTGAACTCGGGTTGAGCCACAACTTTTCAATTGTACAGGTTTGCCAGGGCATGATGTGACAATGGAAAAGTTGTGGCTCAACCTGAGTTCAAGATAATCTTCGTTTGGTGCATAAGGCCCTAAAACAGGCATCTTGAATAAAGATGCCTGTTCTAGAGTTCATGTCTTCCTTGAAAATACTTGTATTTTACTCAAGTTGCCATTCCAGTTTTGCCAAAGGAAATGGTAGGCCTACTTGTGTGCATACCGGTAGATGTAGTTGTCTTGTGTTTTATTTGACGTTATTGATGATCCCGATAATCCAGTATTCTATCTGTAGATAATCATACATTAAATACATTGAATGATACTCTAAACCGCCCTGATTTCATTTCAGGACAAGCTCGCCAAGCTTCTTTTAAAACATGGTGCCAACCCCCTTACTGAGGATGGTCTTGGTCGAAAAGCATCCCAAATTGCAGCTCTAAGTGATCTAATGAAAGATCTTCAGGCCGCTGAGAAAGTTTTCGAACAGGAGGCAAGAAAGTCCTCTGTCGCTGGAAGACGTTTTTCTATCACTATTAATCGTGGCTTAGAGGGAAGAGGATTTGTCCAGTTCAGCTCCAAGATTGTGTGAGTGTCAAATAGTGGCAGAAGGAACATGCATTAAGTTTTGGAAGTTATCCCTTCTGTGTCATTTAGGCCGAGTTCACACAGAGCTACACTCTGCACGGTAGCCGTTATCCGGTATCCGGGCATGCCCGGATTTACTCTACACGAATGTATCGGGCCCTTTCTGAAATCACATTGAATTCGCTACAAAAGTGTCTTGTTCTGTCCGGGTTTTGCAGCTTTAACTAGGGAGTTTTCGCAAAGTCCCCGAAACGCCAACGCCAACGCCAAACCCATTGTTCGCTGCCACAAAGCGAGCACCGAACAAAAGGATAGACATTCGCGTTGGCGTTTCGGCGGCTTTGCGAAAACTCCCTATTTACGCTACAAATATCCCGAATCGTTCCGACACGGAACATAATTCTCAAACGTTTCTTGCAGTTCTTAAATGATTCTAAAGCCTCGCTTATGTCGCCCTACGCTGTGATAGAAACAGCGTCAACAAGTTGCAACTGATAACTTATGCCGCCACCGAGTGGAAAAATACCGATCGGTCGCAACTGCCTGGAACTAGTTTATCGCCGTCTTTTGAGTGCTTATGTCGACACATATTTCCTTTGATTTTAAGTGACGTGGTGATTAGGTCCCGTGGTCACGTTAGGCCACGTGGAATGTAAAGCGAATTTCATTGGCTGCCTTCAGGATACAGTTGTCAACTAGTCGGTGAAGTTGAACATGTGCGACTTTCAGGATCTGGATATTTTTAGTTTGCGACTAGTTGGCAACTAGTTACTCTCTGACGCCCGAGAGCTTATGTCACCTAGTAGTTGTGACTAATTAGTTCCAACTACGCGCCGATTATCAGTTGCCAACTAGTTCTGACTGTACGTAAGGGCGACATAAGCGAGGCTTTAGTTGATTCCTTCGTACAGTTCGCGTGAATTCGACGAGCCGCCACGATTGTTTTTGTTTGTTAAAAACTTTCGTGGGAGGGTTTAAGAATTTCAAATTCGTAGATCGTGGAAACTTCGTGACCCTTTCTTATCAATATAAATGTAACAGTTTCGTAATCGATTCTTTTGCATTCTGGGCTATTCTTGGCCATTCGTGTCTCCCTGTAATTCGTGGCCTCACGCCAAAAAACATCCCGGTGTAACGTTTTTGAGCGTTCCCCATCTGCCAGTGTTCCCCTGCTATTGTCTGACGGAATAAGCCGCGACTCGACAATGGAGGACACACACAGAAACGTGTCGATCTATCAGCCAGTGTTTCCAGAACAATAGGGGGAACACTGAGACACGGAAACACTGAAAAACTTTACACCTGAACAGGCACGAATGTCCCGAATGTATTACGAATCAAGTACGAATCGAATCGGTCACGAATATTCGTAAGTGAGTCGTACCTTATTCGTACAATTCTTACACGATTCTTTGAATTCGTACTTATTTCTTAACCAATTCTTGACATTCGGCGTATCTTTCAAGCCGACAATTTTCGTATTCCGGGCGATTCGGGACGTTCGTAGCGTAAGTGAAAGCAGATCCGACCTTTGTGATTTGAGAGGGTGACCCTCTTTGACAGCACAGGTTTTCTCCAATTGCCTCCTGTGGTGCATTAATTGTATAGTTTTCTCCCGGCACTGCGGTTTCCCCCTGCTGTACATTAAATTTTCAATTTTGTCGGTATAGAGCAATGTCATATTTGGTGCTGAGCTCATGATTCTACTGCAGACATCCTCCGCATGTTTCACTGTCAAAACGAGATGAACTACTTGAAAATGAGATGTTCAACGAAGATACACCAGAGAGTGATGGAAGCGATGATGAAGATGATTCATACCATCAGATATCATGGCACACAGGCGCAGCAACCACACTCTCCAAACCGGAGGTGAGGATTGATTTTAAATTCCCTAGATGTGAAAACATTCTTTGGAGCCATCTCTGTCTCATCTAGATTTGGCAGAAAAGTCCTTTGTTTGATGTGAATGATGATATAAAACATAAAGGAATCAACCATAAAGGTTCAACTGACAAATTAAGCATTTTATAAATGTGGACAATATCCCTTTAAAACCCAACAGATTTGCATTCTGACGTTTCCATGTGCTAGGCAAGACCCTTCTGCACATTCACTGCAAATTTTGTTGAATTCCGACTAGTTGATCTTATGATTCAAAAGGTCTGAATTAATGAGAACCCCACGAACGATGTGTGTTCAGGGTCATCGGTGTACATTTGAATAGGCTGACGTACATTTGTACATGGAACACTAATTGTGCTGAAAATAGCTCAGTTATCGTCAGAAATGGAATTCAAAGCATCATGTTGGCAGTTCATGTACCTCTTCACCACAAAAAAAGTTGAAGCTCGTGCCTATTACGTAAAGCCAAAATTCAGGCAGTGAGAGACATCTGGTGGCAACACACGAAGTGTATCCCTCAGTAAGCTCATCGTTCGCAGTTAAACCTTAAGGCTTCCGTTACATGGAAGTATACGGTATACGAAAACACCGGTTAACAAAGGGTTCCCGATGATTCACCACCGTGAAGCCATTGTTAACCGGCGTTTTCGTATACCGTATACTTCAATGTAAAGGAAGCCTTATGGTTGATTCCTTTATGTATAAAATTATAATATGACAGTTTCTTTTATGACTATTTCACCGGCAGTGTCCTTGCATAAAAAATTGCCTCTCTATATGCTCTCAAAAATGGCTAATGACACGTGTAAATGACATTACCACGTGGTATGGGCGAAATGACATTACCACGTGGTATGGGCGAAGTTTACCCATTTTTTGTGTACTTGTACACATTTCTTGTGAAAATTCACCCATTACCACGTGGTAATGTCATTTACACGTGTCGTATTTTCGTAAGCTTGCACCAAATATACTTGAAGAGACGTTTAACCGTGGCATTTGCAGCGCAGCGTAACACTATATACGGTAAGTTCTTTGAGTGACATTTTAGATAGGTGGAACTAAACATTGAGGAAATTCTTTGGTTACTCTATCTATTTATTTTAAACACAACGTTTCAACCAGTGTACCCTGGCTGTAGTCACTTGTACACAGCACTACGGCCACGGTACACTGGTTGAAACGTTGTGTTTCTATAATATAAAACGTAGATAGAGTAACCAAAGAATGTCCTCAACGTACCCTCAATTAAGGGTGGGTGCACACTAGAAGCGATTCGCCAAGCGATTTGGAATCGCACGCGAATCGCTTTTGTTTGGGGGGGCACTGCGGCATGAAATAACAAAGAACCATCGCATGTGTTGGGCTAATCGCGTGTAGTGTATACCCACCCTTACTTCCATCAACAATATAATGACTGACTACTGACTACAAGATGACGACTGACTACCACTGACTTGTGGATTAAAATCCACGTCAATGCTGACTGACTATCACTGACTTGGATTAAAATCCATATCAGCGGTAGTCAGTCAGCATGCATTAAAATCCAAGTCAATCAATCAATGGTCCACCACGCACAAGGTGCCGCCTCTCCAAGGTGCTCATCAAATAGAAATGTCTTCAGGTGTCTTTTGAAGGCGGCTTCTGGCAGGGCTCTGAGTGGGACAGGAATTTTGTTCCACAGGTATGGGCCGCAGCATGAGAAACTGCGGTCTCCATACCTAGACTTGTCTTCATGGTCTTAAGCGCCTTGAACGTGGTGGACCGCGTGCCCACTTGTCTCCGCCAGCAAATCCGACAGGTACTTAGGACCTTCATTGCTCATAGCCCTGCGAACTAGAGGCACAACCTTGTATGTGACTCTTGCGTGCACAGGGAGCCAATGGAGCTCTCGGAGAAATGGTGTGATCCTGTCGAATTTCCTACATGTACGACGGCAAACAAGTCACCTGGTGACGTAATTGTGGGAAATGTGGTATGCGAGTACCAATTTCTGGTTCTGTTCGCCGCGATGCAAGCATTATCTTTCTTGTCAATCTGTGATTTTAGGGTCATTTGCCAGAGCCAGCAGAGAATGATGATCTTGTCAACCTACCTGAGATTTCAAATGAGATTCTCTTATCAGAATTGCAATCACGATATTCGGACAGCAGGATATATGTAAGGATATGTGGTGTAGAGGTGACCTTTTGGGTGTTAGGGCCGTATGCTTGACTTTAGCCTTAAGTATAGCTGAAGTTAGATTTTCTCTGCGCTTGAAGCATTGAGAAAAGTCAGACTTTAATGAAGTCTGGCTGAAGGCCGACCGAGCAGACGGTCTATAGATTAGACGTTTTCTTGCAGACTTACGTTGGTGATATTCTGCTTGCCATGAATCCATTCAGATACGTCCCATACTATTCCAAGGCGGTAAGTTATATTAACTAAATCGAATTGAATGAATACAAATTTTTTAAAGATTGATGTACTCTTTCTGGGCCCTCTAGTCTATATAGTGATACACTCTAAAAACTAAAGTGTTAGGTTCAACACTTAAAGAGGGCTGTGAGTGACTCCTCTTTGTAAAGTGATAACTTTCTTGATCTGAATTGCTGGTTTAACACCTTATTAACACTTATTAGTGCGCACAAGTGAAGTGTGCATTTAACACTAAAAGTGTTGAACCAACACTTCAGATCACTTCAGATCAAGAAAGTGATCACTTTCCAAGAGGAGTCACTCACAGCCCTCTTTAAGTGTTGCACCTAACACTTTAGTTTTTAGAGTGTATACATGTGTTATTTGAATGTGAAACAGTAGCCCATTTCATTCAGAATCAGCAGAATACCCCCCCCCCCTCCCCGGTACTCATAATTCTGCCTGTTAATCAATGTAATGCCGTTACATTACTAATGGACTCAAATTGTTTTCATATATTGTGAGAAGGGTCCTTCTTTCCCCTTGCTACAATTTCAGCGAATTACATAATCGTGGCAATTATGCAATGAGGTTACGGTAATGACAATAAGACAATTCTCGCCCTTGTTCATCAAAGGCATTTACAAGCAAATGCTCGTTTTTCTTCATTTTTTCTTAAGAATAAAGCTTTTATTTACTCATGGTTGATGATACAATTGTGTTACATAACATGTCTGACCAGTTTAATACGTCATAACAAGACATGTGTTGTATTAAATCACTTGAAATTAACAACAATCCACATTGGAAGTGCAGAAAACGTAAGGTTAAATCATGATAAAAAATGTGTTGTAGACTTCATTCAAGCCAAAACATTTCATCTTCTTCTGATTCCTAACAGGCAGAAACTTACACAAGACTTCAAACTGGCCACTTTCCTAATATTTCTGTCCACCAGTGTATTTGTTGAGATTAAAATCGGCAGAATTGCCATCGTTGCAATTTCTCTTCCTTCATCATTTCAGTTGTCAGACCTGTACAAAACCACAGAAAAAGAGAAAACCTCATGCCACATATTTTCACAATAGCTCGGAAGGCTCACTGCCAGTTGGTAGCAGATCAGCGCCCCCAGTGTTGCGTTATCAGTGGAGAGAGTGGGGCAGGCAAGACCGAGTCGTGTAAATTCTTCATCCAGCATCTTCTGATGATGTCCAAAAGTGAAGAGTGTCATTTGAATGGGAAAATCCAGCGGGTATGAGTACAATCATAAAGGAATCAATCAAACCTTCAATCAAACATAAAGGTTTGACTGCGAACGAAGAAGTAACTGAGGGATACACTTCATGTGTTGCCACCAGATGTCTCTCACTGCCTGAATTTTGGCCTTACGTAATAGGCAGGAGCTTCAACTTTTTTATGGTAGTGGCATGAGTGGGGTACCGATACATGAATCTGTCAACTTGATGCCTTGAATTCCATTTCTGAGGATAACAGAGCTATTTTCAGCACAATTAGTGTTCCATGTGCAAATGTACGCCAGCCTATTCAAATGTGCACATATAACCCTGCTCTCTCATCGTTCATGGGGTTCTCATTAAAGGACCACAGTATTGCTTCCCAATCCTGCGTTACACCTACCCGCGTTAAGGGGGAGACCTCTATAACGACTTGGTAAACTACCGCATGCAACTAGTCTCGCGCAGCCAGCCGTTTCGTTCCGCAGTACTGCTAGACAAACTTGTTCGATCCCCAGCGGCTGGGTGACCGAGACTGTAATCATACATTCTCCAACACTGGGGCGAAAGGCTTAACTACAGTATTGGAGCATGGTGCCGGTGGCGCCGGCTGTCGACAGAAAGATGCAATACAGTGGTCCTTTAATTCAGCCCTTTTGTACTGATCAAATAGCCTGAATTCAACACAATTTGCATTAGACATGCAGAAGGGTCTTGCCTATCATGTGGAAGAGTCAGAATGCAAATCTGTTGAGGTTTAAAGGGATACTGTCCGCATTTATAAAATGCTCAATTTGTAAGTTGAACATTTATGTTTGATCCTTATGGTACGAGTCCTCAGTACCAAAGATATATACATGTAATCCATCACGGCATTTATCCTTCCATTTCTTTTCCAGATGAATCCACTTCTGGAAGCCTTTGGCAATGCCAAGACTGTGATGAATGACAACTCAAGTCGCTTCGGGAAATTTGTTGAAGTCATTTTCTCTGAAGAGGGATTAGTCCAGGGAGGTATGTCTTTCCAGAAATGTCTCTTCAAGACATCAAAGGTGTGCGCAGTTAACACGTTTGTAAATAGAGCTTTTCCTTCATTTGCACTCATATACATAGCGGATTTGATTATTTGCGCCGCATTTGGGGAACCTTGGATGGTTTATTCCTGTTTCGCCTTTCCCCATTTCGTTTTATTCCCATTTCGCCGTATTCCCACATCGCCTTATTCTCATTTGGCAAAATGGAAAGAAACCCCTTGGATACCGTGCCTTGTGGAGTATTTGCATTGAGGTCAAGTAAACGAACGGTGTTCCACCTGGTTAGAGTAAAGTGTCATGGCGTCTATGAAGGGCCAAAAAGTGAACGAACAGTGTCGCGCCTTGCTCGGGTAAAGTGTCATGGCGCCAGAGCATTTTCCTCTTTCTCCAACGGCAGAATCAGGTGAGTCGCCGCCGTCTTTTCCCGAAGTAAGGGATCGCTCACTTGAGCCAGGCGCGAGTCGCGACGTCAAACAAAGTACATGTACCTATGCTGTGACGCCTACTCGTTGAAGTGCAGCGCTACCGTAGTAATGAAACACGCTAATGATTAGCATTATAATCACAAGACATAAATTCTATAAATTCTTTAAAAGTTCAGAAAGATAAACCATCCCCCAGCAGCATCCTCCCACAGCAGGGGTTTTTATCTCGCTCCTCACACAAACCCTTGCTGTTCACACGGGTTTGACATGGGTGTGGAAAAACACGGGTATTTTCAACAGGTGTAACCGTAGCTATATTCAGGGAGAATTAGTTCCCGTCATTTCGGCCTACCACATTTAGGAATCCCCTGAAATATTTCAACTGATTTAAAGAATGTTCCTTTTGTGCTTTTCCATTGTACGAAACGAAACGCTGCCCCATCCTGTGCGCTGAATTGGAAAAATATATGGTTTGTTTCGAGGATATGCGGAAAAAGGGCTGGGATTTCATCAAATGACTTCGTGCCAGGTAAAACTTCGACCAGGCCATGCAAGGGTTGAAGGTTTTCTCGAAAACAGAAGGCCTTAGGGCCTGGGAAACTGATAATGCAAGGGATACACGCATCCATCCAATGAATATACCTGAACTCTAATGCAGTGGTTTTTAGAAGCCAATCAAGGTGTTGGATTTGATATGTTACCGGCCGGTATCCCCGACGAGGACTATAAGTAACTAAACAAAGGGAGTCTATGGCTGCGGCACCAGCAATCGAGTCGTGACAAACACGAATTCCGTCAACATCCAAAGATGTAACTTTCTCCAGTAAAACTGATTCAGCCAGCTTTATTATATGATAAACTGTGACTTTGATAACAGTATCTACAACACACCAGATGACAAATGTCGCATCAAACCAAAACGACATATCGTAGGAGGTACTTTTCGAACATACGTTTCTGTTGGGTATGACGAGATTTCCCCGAAATGTGCCATTCCGTACGTCGTACAACCGATTAACGACGGAACCGCCCCCTGTCTTGACTTTTTGGACAAAATATTTCCCATGACTTGCGCAGGCAGACATTTCTCTTATAATCAGAACCGTATATCTGTTGGAGATGCTAAATTTTCTGTTGTCTAAGTGGTACACTGACACATCAAAAACTGGCGCTGTTTCCGACTTTTGAACTGCGCCAACATATCCAGTTATGGGGTCAAAAAACCACAATATAAGCCCCGACAGACACAGCGGAGGTATAAACGGTACTCGAATTTTCAATCGGTACTGGATTTGATTAAATTCCTACAATACAAAGATTTCATTAAAGTATCTATACAATAAAAGGAAAAGCCAGATATTTCCTGCGTGGTAAATGCAAAAAACAGCCATGCGAAGTCCAACACACTTGCACGGAAAGGGGCACCATACACTGGACCATGTTTTCAGGAACAAATTTCCGGAACCTTTTGGGTGGAAAGCGTTTTAAGCGATTTTCAGCAGTTGCCCGGGTAATATGTGCTTAGCTCCACTGCTGTCTACCCCATGATGTCATTCAGTCTATAGAGCTTGTGCAGTGGCTCATTGTCACGTCACTTTTTGCCGGCGGTCCACCTTAGCCCGCTGACATCTTATGGCAAGCCGTTTGTTCATTATTTCCAGAAACTTAGTTTTTGCTCCAGAAACTAGGTTTCTGACTTCAAAAACTAAGTTTCTGGTCCAAAAACTTAGTTTTTGGACATCTAACTAGTACTTTGGATCCAGAAACTTAGTTTCACGAGCAAAAACTAAGATTTAGCACCAAAAATAAGTTTCTGGACCAAAATCTTGGTTTCTGAAGTCAAAAACTTAGTTTCTGACCAAAAACTTAGTTTCTGCTTTCAAAAACACATCTCGAACATGAGACGGAATGGAAAAGTATCAGGGAGCATGTTCTAATATATCAACAGCACGAATCGTCCATCTTGAACCAATATGCTCATTATACGAGTTAAAAATGAATAATAAAGACCTTGATTTTTCAATTGTCATGTGGGACATTTGAGGGTCAATTATATAACTTATGTAAAACTTCCGAAGTGATGGGGGATATCGTATTGCAATGTGAGTGAGTCTGATCTGATCTTTATTATTGAAACAGTTGATTGTTTCAACTAGACTGATTTTTGTGTATGAAAACTTATTAAAATGGTAAATAAAGGTTCTAGTGGAATAATCGTATCCTAGCATTTGATACATATCTGGCATTTTAATGGTGTTTTTGGACATCCTAGCGCCAGGTTTTGATAAGCGTAAAGCGTATACCGTCTTCGTATACTTTCTGCGATCAGAATTCATTGATGACATCACCAATGACACGTCACAGGCGAGAAAAAAAACTCTCGAGCTGTACATCATGTCCGCGTCCAACTTGGCTGTTTTTGCCGTGGCGTTTTGCGATATTGTTTTTGCCGTGGCGTTTTGCGATAAGTGGTAAACTAGGCCATTTTTGACAGATTCAATGATGAAACTGTAGGCTATGATTAACAAGGCCTCATTTATAAAACAAGCTACAGAGATACCCTCCATGTTGTCCTGAACCACCCACATGGCATTTGCCAGGTCAGTGGGACCACCCCATTCTAAACATTCCTTCCTGGTTTTTAACTCTATTCGACCAACATATTTACCACTTGTAAAATCGTACACACTCAATAAAGGCCTCATACGACATTTAGGATTTTGTGCACTGATGCCATTAACCTCGAACAATATTATGTAATTTAGTCTGTATTGAGCTAGAATTGTCTCGTAGTCAGAATCTTTGTAAAATGTTACATTGTATCTTAGTCGACAACTTGCACTGTTGGCATCAATAAAATATGAAATTTGCTTAAACCAAGGCCTTTCGGTCGAAGTCGATATCAACAGAACTAGTGGCTGTGTTGGGTGCACACTTGTTGTTCTTGGATATTGTTCTCTTTCCACGGGCGGTATAAACGGTAACCTCCTGTGGATACGGTATTCTCCTAATTTCATCTGGATTGTGGAATAAACTTATCGGACGTGGCGATTTCGGTCCTTGTCGTGTTTATTTGCCATAGAAAATCGCAGGTACTGTCGCAAATTAACGCAAACTATCGCAGACCTTGCGATAATATTGCAGGCAATCGCGTATATCGTGCAATTTTTGGAAATGTTCAAAAAATTTAACCTTGTCGCAACTTATCGCAAAGCAACCGCAGATTGTCGCAAAATATCGCACAATGTCGCAAAAATCGTTTATAACCCCAAATCATCGGTGTCGATTGAAGAGGCTGCAGACAGAAAACCCGTATTGTCGCAAGATTGTCGCAGCTATAATCGCAAACAACCGCAAGTGAACGCCAAAAAAACGCTGATTATCGACAATTTTGCGATACGTCTGCGATAATTTCTGCGATTGTTTGTGTAACGTAGAAAAATACAATCGCACGGAAATTGTCGCACGTGTGAGAGCGGCTTAAGAACTGGGCCCAGTTGCACAAAGAATCTAAAGTCTAAGAAAAAACTTAAGTCTGAAATGAAGCCATCTGATTTGCTGAAACCTGGTCACATGATGACTTAAGTCAAACTTTAGACTTAAGATTCTTTGTGAAACTGGACCCTGGTGTCAGGTGACCAATTTGTACTTTTGTCATTTTTAAGGCACTTTTGTCACTTTTATGGCATGTCGCCATGATGTCGCCATCTCTAGTGATATGTGGTGCACCTGACTGCCATCTGTTGTTCCTCAGAAGAATCAGAGTTGGAGCAGAACCACTACTTGCTGTGTTTCAAAACGTGTTCTGTCCGACACCAGCAAATTTTCACCAATTACAGGATCAACGCATGAACTAATTACAGGGTGAACGCGTGAACTAATTACAGGGTCAACACATGAACTAATTACAGGGCCAGCGCATGAACTATACAATGACAACGAAATACCTACCATTTTCTGATACATTCGGGCTCCCTGTTGTTCATATGCCTCCTCTTTCTCCATACACGTCCCTTTCTTTTTATTTAATTGACAAAGGTATACTGTGTCATCGCGGAAAAAGCTAATCGTTGAACAGTCCTCGTGCAAACATTTGGCGGCACAGATCAGGGTTGAACGTGTTTCCTCATGTACGGAATCTGGTTTAAGAATACTCCAACCGAATATAACTTTCTTGAAGTATTCTGCTACCGTTCTGTCACGGAAATTTGAACCCGGCATGTCTGTAGTCCTGCCACTTCAATCCAGGGCCCGTATTCTAAAACTCTCCTTTAAGCCTAGGTCACAAATGCACCGGGCCCCGTACGATTTTCCCCACCCAGCGGCTTGCTGCGGATTTTAGAGACTGAAACTCGGATCTATGATGAATCATGCCGAAATCGCCTCAATAGATAGGCGGAAAGCAGGCTGGATCAAACTGGGCACCGTAGAAATTGGCCAAAATGTCTGTTTTTACTCGCCGTACGGGCCCCGGAGTGGATATGTGACCTAGGAGGGGAACTGACCACTTTGCCAGCCAAACTGGGTTACCGACACCTCCAAATGCCTTTTGATATCACTTCAGGACTCACAACAGTTTGATTTGAAAATTTCCAACCATTCTCGAAATAAACACCAAAATGTAATTTTCGAATTCAAATTTCCCGCTCAATTAGTGATGTCATTCAGAGAACCATTGCAATATAGTGACCATTGCAAAATGTGCTATACCTGTATCTAAGACAGCTGGACAGAATATATTTCTATGTCAACCACGTTGCCGTGATTCAAAATCAATTAGTCAGCCATGTGGGGATCTTTACTCCTGAAATTCAGGTGAAAATTCAGAAATAATTGAAAGTACCATATTTAGAGATTTCGATATCTTGGTCAATCTCGACAGTTTGTTGAATAATAATACCCTTCCTGAGACAGTTAGGCCCGTATTCAATAAGGGTGATCATCGCACGTTTAAGGGTGTTTTGGCCTAATCAGCGTACAAATTCTGCATTACACAGGTTAAAGGCCTAGAAAACTATTGTCTAATGTCTGTACGGTGGTTCACTAGAGGCGTTTACCCGCAGGATAATCACACGCGTCTAACTATCCTGCGTCTAAGTCAAAGAGCATGAAGGAAATGTTGAACGATCAGGAAGGCTTGTCTAGAATTTTTCCAACACTTTCTATTGTCCTCCCACACTAAGACGCAGGAATGTTAGACGCGTGTAATCATCGTGTGGGTAAAATGCCAGGGATCAGGCAGCTTACAGAACGTAGAACAATAGTTTCTAGGCCTATAACCTGTGTAATGCAGAATTTGTACGCTGATTTAGCTAAACACCCTTATTGAATACGGCCCATTGTGTTTACTTTGGACTTTTCCTCTTAAATCAACACTTTGAGTTAGAAAGTGCGCTTGAAAGGCTCTCTTGGACAAAGATTTGGTACATTTCACAATGGATGACTATAGAAATGGTTCTAGGTATGACATCACTAATTGAGCGGGAAATTTGAATTCTGATAAATACATTTTTGTCTGTAGTTTGAAATTGAGCTGAGATTTTTTCACCAAATTTTTGCCAGTCATAGAGTGGTGTCAAACCCATTTGGAACAGCAAAAATAGTCATTATAATTGAAGGGGTCAGTTCCTCTTTAAATAGGCCTACCTGAGAGGCTTCCTTTACTGAGGAGTTTCTTTGCCAAAGGCTTCTTTAAGCCCCCGTCACATATCCATGAGACGTCATGGTCCTCCATGAGGACCCCGGCCGGACCCCAGCCGGGGGCCTTGCGGCGCATCTGTTCATCGGACGGAGCCCGGAAGCTTACCACACGGCATCCGGCCGGCACCTACGGTTTGTTGACGGGCGTCTTGCGACTACTCTCCACCAATTTCACCGGGCTCCGCCGGGCGCCGTTGAATATGTGAACACACACACCGTAGACATGAAAATCGTAATGGACCCGTACGGTCTCTGAAATCCACGGCAAGCCGCCGGGTGGGGAAAATCGTAGGCCTACAGGGCCGGGTAGATATGTGACCTAGGCTTAGCCGATCTCTTGGTTTATGACGTTACCTAAAACCTCCACTTGGCATTAGAATGATACATCGTGGTGTTTGTTTATTCCACATGCATCACCAACACCAAGAGTTAGAATCAAAACCGTGCCGTTTTACACCATTAGGCTACATAATCGGGTCCACTTGCTTCCGTCGTATCGCTACACGACTCTCAAGTCACAAAACTGCGGTGACGCAAATACCATTCAGAACTACCTTCCAGAAATGAGCTTTTTCAACCACGGTTTAGGTAAACTCCCTACGCAGTTGTGTACCGCGCCCCCTTCGGTTACCCGCTCTCCACAAACTGCTTTACATGTACTTTCGTAGAAGTCGCCGCGTTTGGTCAACAGATGGCGTCAGGGCCTGGCGCGAGTTTTACAGCCTATGAGCACGCTGCTTTCAGAACTCTTTGACCCGTTGGCAACCGGGGTTCGCAATGGATGTACTTGTGCTACCGTGGCTACGAACCGCTCGGCCAATGAAAAAGTGTCTCAGGCCAGCTTGGTTACCGGTTGCTCGGTGCTCTCATTGGTCGACTCTCTCAGCGCCATCTGTTGACCAAACGCGGCGAATTTTACGAAGTTAAAGATAATGCATCACGACTTCATTGTTTACTTTCAATGTTTGTAAACATGGATGTTTACATTATATTATTTTGAACTTTTGGGACATGCCAACCCACCAAATTGAATAGTTTCGGTACCAAAAGAATTTCTAGAGGGGCATGCCACCAACAAATTACTCATAACACAAAGAAAGACTGGACATAAACAAACAAAATGTAAATAAACAGTGATTTTCGTGGCCCGCGAAAATACCCGTGATATATTATCTTTAAGCAGTTGTGGAGAGCGAGTAAACCGAAGGGGGCGCGACTCACAACTGCGTAGGGAGTTTACGGTTTAGGATGCTATGCATTCAAAGCCAACAAGAGGACATTGAAAATGTCATAGGGTTCCCCTAGGTTCATTAGATAAGAATGCGAATTGTCATAGCCTATGTCACACTATGATTCTGGTCATCAAGGTCATTGTGCAATCGAAATGGGCATCCTCAATAACCTAATTATGGGTGTTATCAAACCTCTACCTCAGACAGAGATATTTCAAGTTATCACGTTTCACCTTGACCTTGACATCTGATCATCAAGGTCATTGCATAAGCGAAATGGGCATCCTCGATAACCGGAATGGAGAGGTGATATCATGCCTCTAACTCTACCACGGGCAGAAATATTTCAAATTATCAAGTCCGATGTATCAAAATCTCATGATATTTCAATCACTCGAACACGTGAGGCTGATAATTTAGCATAGTACTGTCTTTGGCATGAAATGGGACTTGTTTCATGTTGCTCAGTTGACAATATGGCAAGTTATCTCAAAGTATCAAAGTCGTGATATCAATATCACCATGACCCAACATCTCAGATCAAAAGTAATCAGCTCATTCGATTCCTAGGGTATGAAATCCTAATGGTAGAACTTGTTGTTATTGATGTCAGTAGGTGTTAAAGGAGCCGAGTTCAATGACAAAATATCAAATCTGATATGTTGATCACATCATGATGAGGGCAGGTCACATTTATGTTGACTCTGTATCCCGATATCTTCCCCTTCATTTACTCTTGGTGAAGCATTCGCTGCCTGGCGACAAGGGACAAACCCCATCCTTGGTTGTTGGCGTACGAGCTCTCTTGCAGGGGGATGGTAACTATGTGCCTTCCTCCAAAGCACCTTTCAATTTGTATGGAATATTTTGAGCAGAATCCCCTGGCGACATGCGTAACCTTCTGCAGGAGCTGAATGAAACTGATAACACATTCTGATCAATATGTATTGGTAATCTTTTTAGGCCTACATGTATCTCTTTTAGGGAAAAAACTAATAGACTTCAGTCATTTATTGTTAATGTTAAACAATAAAGAAACGACTTTGTTGAAGACAATAAGGGCCGTATTCAATAAGGGTGTTTAGCTAAATCAGCGTACAAATTCTGCATTACACAGGTTATAGGCCTAGAAACTATTGTTCTACGTTCTGTAAGCTGCCTGATCCCTGGCATTTTACCCACACGATGATTACACGCGTCTAACATTCCTGCGTCTTAGTGTGCGAGGACAATAGAAAGTGTTGGAAAAATTCTAGACAAGCCTTCCTGATCGTTCAACATTTCCTTCATGCTCTTTGACTTAGACGCAGGATAGTTAGACGCCTGTGATTATCCTGCGGGTAAACGCCTCTGGTGAACCACCGTACAGACATCAGACAATAGTTTTCTAGGCCTTTAACCTGTGTAATGCAGAATTTGTACGCTGATTAGGCCAAAACACCCTTAAACGTGCGATGATCACCCTTATTGAATACGGGCCTAAATGTCTGGGTTTTCGATTCAAAGCAACTTAAAGCCACAAATCAGGGATTCCGCCAGAGGGGGGCAAAGGGGGCAGGAGCCCCCCTTTCATGATCTGAAGGGGGGAATGCCCCCCTTAAATTGCAGAGCAGTGTCTTTAAATTGCCCTTATTTTCATTCAAGAGATACAATAGTTGAACAAAGATCTGTACACAAGAAGTTTTAAGCTCTGAAATGCTTGAACAAAGATCTGTACACAAGAAGTTTTAAGCTCTGAAATGCTTGGAAAATGCATCTCCAGCCTTCTGGGGAAAAAATTTTTCTGGGGAGGCCCCCCAGACCCCCACTTCGGCCGAAGGCACCCGGATTGTGCCCCCCCTAAATATTTTTTCTGGCAGAAACCCTGCAAATGTACTGAATTCAGAAAGTGCTTAATACGTCCTCCGACGTTAGTGGTACCCGGTACATGGCAGTTGTTGTCTGTACAGTATAAAGTGGTAAAATAAACTAGAGGCATCGAAGATGCCGCAGGCTTGCCCCTCTGGAATGTTTGATTGGGGGAGAGTTTGTAGGCCTAACCTTCATAGGTGAGGGGGGGGGGGCAGTCGGCATTGAACCACATAATATTACGTCGGGTACTGTATCCCCATACACTCGCAGCTGTGGCTGCATGATCGTCGAGACCACCGAATAACATAGATAGTATGCCGTGTAGGCCTACCACTGGGTTTGACCCCTTCACACAGTGAGCAAGGGCATTGACTCTGCAGTCAGGGGCGGATAAGGGGGGTGTCCAGGGTGTCCGGACACCCGCCCTTTTGCTTAGGGTGCCCTTTTTTGAAGAGTGTATGTTTTCAAAATCCAATGTGTTGTTTTTAGCTGAACTGGGTGTTTTAATTGCCCCATAGTGTCGAGCCTCAAATGGCACATTGTGCTGCTTGTCTTCCTGGCATCACTTGTCTAAGGTGCATTTTGGAAAATATACTGGTTACTTTTGACGTACGTATCCTCCATTTTGACTACCGGTACCGTATAGAGTGTCTAGATTTTCAAATTTTCTGGGGGAGGTCCCCCAGACCCCCGCCGGCGCGTGCCTTTGGCGCGCATGTCGGGGGCTTTGCCCCCTCCTGAGGTGCCCTTTTTGGATGGATTGGACACCCGCCCTTGGCAAATCCTAGATCCGCCCCTGGCAGAAGTACCGGTAGGCCTACTGTACGGTTCCTGGGTACAGGTAATTCACCTGGTGATCCCCAGGGCGGGGGCATAAAAAAAGCAGGGGACAGGGATTTCCCAGAGCAAAAAGGGACAAAGCGATTTTTTTCTCTAAAGGGTCATTCTCCCACTTCAGGCCAAGTCATTTGTGTGTGTCAGATGTGGGGAAAATCTGAGAGGTTTGTTCTGGGGAGGACCCCCACCCAGTCGACCCCGTCCCAGACTCAATCAGTTTTGCCCAGGCCATAAAAGCTAGCTATGCCCCTGATGCCGTCTGCCATTCAGTGATTTGTTGGCTGTCCTCGAAAGTGCCACTTTGTCGTCACTAGGTTGGCTGAACCCCGGGCTTGACAGAATTGATCTGCCCGAAGTTTACCATGAAAAAAAAAAATTCTTGGCTATACCGTAAACATGATAAATCCGGTAGCCTACGGCTGCCGATTCGAAGAAATGACATGAATGAGCCTACCGTACTCTTCCCACGGTGTGTTGTAGGCTTTTTCTGGTAAAGTGCTTTTCAGAATGTCCATGCCTAGGCCTAGTCATTGCACTATTGCCACTAAATGTGAATTATCAGGAGAGCTTTCAGGTGCGGATCCAGGAGGATTTTTGGCAGAGGGGGTGAGGGCCGCTGATAGGTATGGCAAAAGAAATTTTCAACTGTATCAAAATGAAGTACAATCATAACGGCTGTGTAGCTTGATGAATACTGAATTCAGAACAGTTTGAATTATCCCAATAGCTCATCTATAAACAAAGTTATGGCAATTTAATGATTTGAACAATCAGTCTTTTTGCCATAGGTTATTGTAATANTCTTCCTGTTTCTGAGCGTGACCACCCGTGGTCTTAATGTATATAACAGCCTGTTCCTACGCACAAAATCATCGTTTGTCGCCATCCCGTGAGTAAACATTCACGGAATGTTGGTCCTAATGATGTTAAAATCAGTTAAATTGATGATGAAAAACACTGCAATGCAAAATATGGTATATTTATTTCAAAAACTCGTTTTGAGTGCTGAGAGCCTACTTCAGGAGTAGGGTCCTCCTAGATTATTACCTCCTGTCGCCGATCAAAAAGATCACAAATCACAAGAGTTGAACCAGTAGTCATCCCGACAGGTGCAGTCCATTCGCAGCCAACCTGACTCAAGTTACAATTCCCTACGCGCTGATGCTGCTTGTTCCACGATGATCGTACACATTTCCGTTTTTGTGACCTGACCATGATTGCGACGCCTGATGCCGACTGTTCCATCGTAGCGTAGGCAATTGCAGTGTGACCTGACATCAGCATTTGCAAGGTTCCCAGAAGCACTTAAGACATTTTATCATTGATCATAGAGTTTCACAATATCTGTCCATTGCAGCAAAAATAACCGAATACCTTCTTGAAAAGTCACGAGTTGTCCATCACGGTGTTGGAGAGAGAAACTACCATATTTTCTACCTGATGTTTGCCGGACTTTCTCCTGATGAAAGAAGTGCGTATGGATTGAAAGAAGCTAAAGATCACAGGTATGCAAATGAACTTCATGCTGCCGAATCGGTTAATGTTGTCCTGGGTATAACAGAAATATACCCACGTTCAATGTCTTCGCACAAAACTATACCCTGGGTATAGTTCGATCTACAAAAGTATACCCATAATTGGATACAGCACCTGAAGACGAGATTGTTCTCTCAAATGTCACACGACCACAAGCATGACAAGTCGAAAAACATGTTTTCAATTGACGCATTTGTAATTAAATGAACATGCCGCCCAGGTGTACGACAGTACCAATCACGCGCAGTCCTGTTGATCATGCGAGGTAGGGGAAGTTTGAATGACTTTTCTCCCGAAAAATTCTTTAAAAGGGGTCAAAAGGTTCTCTTCCCAAAAAAATAATTAAAAGGGGTATGAAAGTCCTATTCTCAATCCCAGCGACGAGTTATCCCTCCTGTTGTACACTCGTCTTTTGGGTCAGGACGTGCTTTATCATTTACCCTGGCATTTACCTTATCCCCAACGAGTACCTCGTGTAGTGCATCATATCCAAGTCTCATTTCGTTCCTCCCGAAAAAGGGGTGAAAATATCTTGGTTCCTTCCATTATAGGGGGTCTGTGGATGAAAAAAGCCCGCAGAAAGGGGTGGAAAATTTCCCTTGGTTCCTTCCATAAGGGGGTCCTTTTCAAACTCAGGAACAAGCATGTGTACCGGTACCCTAAAATTAAGGAGTGGGGGGGGGGCGGGATTGTCTCCTAGCCAAAGTTCATCATAAGTAGACATTTTGTCATACTTGTAGGTACTTACGAAGTAAGGACCTCAATGAGGATGTCTCGAAACATATGGTACCAGAGATGGGCCACAAATTCTTGGAGCTTCGAGAGGTGCTACAGTTTGTTGGATTCACGAATGAGGTGAAGGCCCGTTTCCACATGAGCATTTTACGCCACGTTTTGACGCTTTGCCCATTGTTTGGAAGCAGAGCGGCGAAAAATAACAAAAGATTTGAAATTGACGCATCACGCAGCGTGAAACGCGCATGTGGAAACGGGCTTTAAGACACCAAAGGCCTGTTTCATAACATGACTTTAAAGCTAATGGTACCTTTAACCAAATGGAAATCCAACATAGAGCACAAAAAGCAACACACAAAATGATAGTAAACATAAAGTCGTTTGCGAATTTTGCAAATTTCCGCAGGCACTTTCTAGTAGAGATCTCAGAAGTGAGTGACTTCTGGGATCTTCACTTCTGGGATCTTTACTAGAAAGTGTCAGAGGAAGACCCTAATTGGGGTCGAAAATGTGCGAAATTCGGAGACGACTTTTAATGTTAACCAAATGGAAAATGCATTGAAGTTAATGGTACCATTAGCTTAAAGTCATTTTATGAAACAGGTCCAAGTACGTTAGTTTTACATGATGGAAATTGGAAAGGATTCGAACTTCTAAAATTTCCATCATCAGAAAATGCAGTAATATAAGAACTTACATTACCGGTATCAATTACCTAAACTCCCTACGCAGTTGTGTACCGGGCCCCCTTTGGTTACCCGCTCTCCATAACTGCTTTACTTCGTGGAAGTCGCCGCGTTTGGTGAACAGATGGCGTCAGGGCCTGGCGCGAGTTTTATAGCCTATCAGCACGCTGCTTTCAGAACTCTTTGGCCCGTTGGGAACGGATGATTTTGTCCTACCATGGCTACGAACCGTTCGGCCAATGAAAAAGTGTCTCAGACCAGCTTGGTTACCGGTTGCTCGGTGCTCTCATTGGTCAACTCTCTCAGCACCATCTGTTAACCAAACACGGCGACTTCCACGAAGTAAAGCAGGTGTGGAGAGCGGGTAAACCGAAGGGGGCGCGGTACACAACTGCGTAGGGAGTTTACAATTTACCAACCCCCCCTCCAGTCCCCTTTCATTGCAGGATGTCCACAACATGTTCTCTATTCTGAGTGCCTCACTCTTGCTTGGAGACCTGAATTTCAAACCCGTGGGATCCAACGACGCTGCACAAATCATCAACACGGATGTGCTGAAGAAGATAGCTAGCCTATTGAATGTTCCTGCAGACGAACTGGGTGCTGCTTTAGTGTCGGAGGTGAACATCACAAGAGGGGAGTCCATCAAGAAAGAAAGAAACCTAAGCCAGGCCAGTGACTGCCGAAATGGGTTAGCGAAGGCCTTGTATGGCAGGCTGTTCAGCTGGATTGTCAATGGTATCAATAATCTTATACAGCCTCCTGAAGACTGGTGAGTTCTTTGGGACTGGAATCCTTTGGTAAAATTTCAAATGTCGCATCGAGACTCTAAAATGCCTTGGTATTCAAGTCAAAAATTTCATTGGAGAATGCATAAGAGAAAAATTTGTCTCTTTCAACCAACAAGGGACATTGGAACGATGTCAGTGGTTTCCGATGTGGAAATGACACCGCGGCGTCTGCTCGGGTGGAGCAAAAATTCCCTTTAAACCCTCGGCGAAGTGTCTTGGTTTTGGACTACATTTTAGCTCCACCTTCGCGGGTTTGGTGTTCGCAACCAAGACCCTCGCTTGGGGTTTAATTCCTTAATGCCCGTGTCGCACTGTCCCGAAGTTGACACCCGGTGGCCATACGAATTAATGGAAACTTTTGGAAATCTTACTGATAAGTGCCAGCCTGCAGAAGACCCCGGTTGGGATCGAAAATTTGCAAGATTCTGGAAGTTGACTTCGGGGCCATCTTCACGCAAAATTCAAAATTCCATATTCGTGTGGCCATCAGGTGTCTAATTTCGGGACAGTGTGACATGGGCATTAAGCTAAGTACCCGGCCGGTATCCAATATAGCGTTGAATATGGAGAATATGGGTGATTTATTTTTGACAAGTCAAGTTGTGGTATTTTCCTTTGTCCTCTAGACTCGGGACCCAGTCGTTTTGTCGCTCCGGCCGCCGCACTCCACTCCACAAACGACTGGGAAAGCAAGCTGCAAAATCAGCGGCTAGCGTACCGACAACAACAACGGCCATCTCGACCAATGAAATTGCCAGAAAGCAATCTACTAGGGGAAATCTGGCACACTTTTGATTGGTTGTTATTGATGAAATTTACCAGAGCCTCTCGCCCGTCTAGAATCTTTTCAAAGTCACTAGCAGGATATTTTTTTATCCGTAAGTACTGCTTATCGCACACAGCATCGAACTTAGGTATCAGGATACCGTCCTTGACCTCGAAGAAAGTTCCGATATAATCAGCTGATTTGAATCTTGCAACGAGCAGACGACGGCCGTTGAAGACGCAGTTTCTGATTGGCTGAACTCATTCACATCCGTTGTTGTTGTCGGTACGCTAGCCGCTGATTTTGCAGCTTGCTTTCCCAGTCGTTTGTGGAGTGTAGTGCGGCGGCCGGAGCGACACAACGACTGGGTCCCGAGTCTATTGTCCTCTTGTAGTGCACATTGGTGTTGGTTGAATTTGTACTTCTTGATTTTCAGTGGCCCAAGTCTTGAGATCGGCATCCTTGATATTTTTGGATTTGAGAATTTCCAGAAGAACAGCTTTGAGCAGGTAAGAATTTTAGAAACCTATGAGCAACACATTATAGAGTGAGTAGGGTGCATAATAATTTGTGACCCTGTTACAGCAAAGTGAGTCACATTGTCACATTGAATTTAGTGTCTTTTCTGAAATCTCTACTTCATGAGCTAGAAATATGACAATTTAACGACTAAGAGTTCATGCTGTGTAAGGCCTCGTTTCCACCAGAATATTGCGTCGACGTCGTCGTTCTAATCACTTCTGTGTTTGGTCCATTGACTGTTTCAACTGCACTCGCGTCAGCGCCGAACTGTGGTGGAAACAGTCAATGCAGTTTTTTCAGTGCGTGCTGAAAGTAAGTCTTGATTCTCTGAAGTATGTATCAGGCAAGCATTTGGGGGACCTTCACAGGGCTATGAGGTCTCTACCTGCATTCTCTTAACACTTTGAAAATACCCAAAAATTCAATTCAGAGGGGCTTTTAAATTTAAACATGAAGGGCCATATTCAAAAAGGGCGATCATTGCGCGATTAAGACTAATAGAGGCTTGTAACTTCACTAAATGCACGCAGTTCAACCATGCATTTGACGAAGTTACACGCCTCTAAGTCTTAAACACCCTTTTTAATACACCCCAAAAACTTTGGTTTGTGTAATACTACTGTAACTTTAAATTTTCCAGCTGTGTATTAACCTTGCAAATGAGCAGCTACAGAATTACTTCAACGAGCACATCTTCAGGATGGAGTTGGAAGACTGTTGGAAGGAGAAGATTTCCTTGCCAGTTGGCGGAATCACATATGTCGATAACCAACCAACCATTGACTTGTTTCTCGAGGTATGTATCAGGGACCTTATTCACGAAGCCCCCGCAACTCTACGTAGTGCGTAAACTATTGTCCATTTGCGGACAACCTATTGTTCACTATCAGCCTGACAAAGGATTTGCGTACCCTTAAAGTTACGGGGCCTTTGTGAATAAGGTCCCTGAGCTTCACAGTCAAAAATATTCCATTTCTCAGTTTCGTGGACCTTGTACCCATCAGAGTTCAAATGGGATGAGGTTTCTGTGGAAGTACTTCGATGTGCACTCAGTAAACTCACCAGTCTGTTTAATGGGGAACCAGCGTGCCCAAAGGAGGCGCTGGGGAACACTCAGTTTTAACACAAAAATGCATGCACATTGTTCGTGACGTTATGTTTGATGCGTCATTCAGAATCAATGACAGTTGGACATTTCCTGCATAGGATTTCCTTGATAAAGAATATAAAGTCAATTTCCAGAATATTTAGCAAATTTTCGACCCCAACCGGGGTCTTCTTCAGGCTGGACTTTACAATCTGAAACTCTAGAAAAGACTGAGCTGAAACCCAAATGTACCGTAGATCTGAAGTATCAAACCCAAACAGGATTTCCTTTGAGTATCCAACCCAAACAGGATTTCCTTGAGTATTATAGGATAGGATTTCCTTGAGTATTATTGTTCAAAAGACTACAGCTCTGTGATCATGGTCTTGGATTGAGATAAAATTAACAAGGCTGATTGAGTACGAAGAAAAGTTTATTTCCCGACCAAGTTTTCATTGATAGTTGCCCCAAGGGTGCTTCACAGGATCACTAATAAGTCAAGACATTCCCTTGACGTTAGGCCCCTATTACATAGCAGCTATATGCTATTCGGTATTCTAGGCAGGTTTCATTCGGCACACATATAGTGTGAATCGAGCAAGGTTATTTCAGTGAGTGGTTTACACAAGACTAAACTATTAGGAGGGCAGGCTATTTGCTTATAGCTAGAATCGTGCAAAACGTCAGATTTTTCCAAATTGTATACCCTATACCGAATAGCGAATACCGAATAGCGTATAGCTCTATGTAATAGGGGCCTTAGATGATCATTATTGTAAAATGATTAGGCCTAAATGTATTACTTGCAGAAGCACACGGGTCTCCTGGCCATTCTTGATGAAGAGAGTAGATTTCCCAAAGCAACTGAGAAAACCTTGGCAACCAAGCTCCATAAACAGATGAGTGAGTACACTATAAAATACAAGTTGTGTACTGCAGGGTAAAATCTACTGGATAGTATGAATACCTACATATGTATGGACCTACTCTTATAGATGCTTTTCGAGGTCATTTTTAGCCCGCTTGGCCGCAAGGCCCAGCAGGGCTTATGATGTGGTGGGGGTCATTGAGTAGTTATCTGTTGTGCGTTAGTCAATACGTACGTAGGTACGCATCAAAGTAATATTAGAGACGACAATGCACAGATACTGCATGGTACCTCGTGACACCAAGGGCATTTCGAGCAGTTGAGGTGCAGTGGCCAAAGTCTCTTACATAAACTACAATGTATGAAGGTAGGACACGGCTGACCATGAAGCTCGAGATAATGGCGAATCATAATTTGATAAAACTTGACACTAAAATGTTGTCTTCATAATGGCCATTCTAAATGTTAAATCTACTTTGTTCCTTTAAAAATGACAACATTTGCTTATTTTGGTGATTATGTCTTCTTTTAAGTAAAGTTTAACATAGCTGGACATTTTAATTTCAGGTGGAACTTCGGGGTCCATATACACAGCACCCAAGGATGGTGGCACCAGTTTTACTATAACTCACTTTGCTGGACAGATCAAGTATGACGTGAAGGGGATGCTGGAGAAGAACAGAGATACATTACCAAACTCTATCATGTTCACCATGAGAAGTAAGTCCATGGCAGAATGTTATCCCACCGAACTTCGTTCGGTAGGGATATAGAGAAACCCCTGTGCTTCTGATCAGTCCATCAGTCCGTCCGAATCCCTTCCGGCCTATAACTTGGCAAAAAAGCTAGATTTTATGACTGTGAGTGTGTGTGAGCAGTCAAAGGTGTGTCATGCACCGCACCCGTTGCGATGTGACCTTTGACCCTGCCTCTCTGATCTTTGATGCAAATACACCTTCTGGCCTGTGACTTTGCAATGAAGGCAAATTTTGGGCCAGTATTTTCAGGCAAGGTGTGTGAGCAGTCGAAGGTGTGTCGCGCACTGCAACCGTCATGATGCGACCTTTGACCTTGACCCTGTGACCTTTGACACTAATATCCCTTCCGGCCTATAACTTTGCAACGAAAGTAGATTTTGAGTCATTACTTTCAGGGAAGGTGTGTGAGCAGTCAAAGGTATGTCGCGCACGGAACCGCCGCGATGTGACCTTTGACCTTGACCCTGTGACCTTGGACACAAATATCCCTTCCAGCCTGTAACTTTGCAACGAATGCAGATTTTGAGTCAGTATTTTCAGGGAAGGTGTGCGAGCACTCGAAGGTGTGTGGCGCACTGCAACCATTGTGATGTACCTTTGACCTTGACCTTGTGACCTTTGACACAAATATCCCTTCTGGCCTGTAACTTATATTTTGAGTCAGTATTTTCAGGGAAGGTGTGCGAGCACTCGAAGATGTGTGGCGCACTGCAACCGCTGCGATGTACCTTTGACCTTGACCCTGTGACCTTTGACACAAATATCCCTTCTGGCCTATATCTCTGCAACGAAAGCAGATTTTGAGTCAGTATTTTCAGGGAAGGTGTGTGAGCAGTCAGAAGTGTGTTGCGCACAATCTATACCTGTCGTGATAGTACCTTTGACATTGATGCTGTGACTTACTCGAATATCCGTTCCGGCTCGCAAAATTGAAGAGTTCTGATACGGCAGGCCTACTCTGGTGGTTGTCACATCTGCAGCAGGTCCGGGGGTTAAACCCAGTCAGGGCCATATCATGGGTAACCATCCCTGGCTCTACTCATCCATCGCATGGGATAGAAAGCCGTGGTACCTAATTGTAGCTTATGCCTTTATAAGGGTAATCCAATCCAAGTGAGGAACACAGCTTGAGGTGTCTTATTCCATACTTAGGGCCAATGGTGCCTTAGCTTTAAAGCACACGTTGAACTTCTCAATTGATGAAAAGCGTGGTGTCCATTTTTGCCATCTAAGGTTTCGACATAGTATCAGTCTTGCTGAGGTGTTACCAATGGCTATGTATGGGTTGGACAGGATACCAGTTTAACCACGCAGTCTTGGATTCGCAAAATGAGCAAAAGAAGACATTTTGGTGTCCATTGAAAGAGACTTCAAAGTACTAGTGTGAAAGACTGGCAATATTGTGAAATCTCTTCTTCCAGCGAGCTCGAGCCTGCTTGTCCGTGAGTTATTCCAGGCTAAAGTGACCAGGACTGGTAGCTTGGCTCCGAGCAAGCGACAACAGAAATCACGTATCATTCGTGTCAGTAAGAAACACAAGAAGTCCAAGAAAATCGTGGAAACTACGACAAAGAGTGCTTTTGACTTCTTCCGTCGAAAGAAAGGATCGGCTGAGAAAAAGGTTTGTGGTGCAAATTTTGTCTCATATCATGCCTGACGTGTGGATTTCATTATGTTAGGACCAGAGTGGCTTCAAACTAGGTTAGTGGTCCCTGTCATTCACTAAACCCGTTTTATCTGTTATTCCAGAAACAAGACCCTCGTTCAGTCATCCCTGCTGAAAAGAAGGGCCCTTCTTCTGTTGCCTTCCACTTCAGGGTAAGTGACTTGACTGTTACAAATTTTCTTTTATCTTTCTGAAGCGCGGGTGAATGAGATTGGCCTTGACAGGTTGGCCGAAAAAAAGAACAAGCTACAGTACATTGCACAATTGACCTCCCTTTATCCGCGTACCTTCCTCGGACGTGGCGCGGAAGGTATCCTTCAGTTCATCGTGTATGGTACGGGTACGTCACGCGTCTCTGTTGCGTGACGTCGGGTGAATGATGTTACGTCTTCACTGCATGCCTTCCATGATGCCGCGCCACGTCCTCGGAAGATACGAGGATGGTACGTGAGTGACGCTGCATGTGGTGTGCGGGTGGTGCACGGCGCGGAAGGGAGGTCAATTGTGCAACGTACTGTAGTCCGCTCCACATCTGTGTACATTTGGATAGGCTAACCTATATTTCACATGGAACACTAATTGTGCTGAAAATACATGTAGCTCTGTTATCCTCAGAAATGGAATTCAATGCATCAAGTTGACAGACTCATGCACCCCATTACCATAAAAAAGTTGAAGCTCCTGCCTATTCTCTAAAGCCAAAATTCAGGCAGTGAAAGACATCTGGTGGCAACACATGAAGTGTATCCCTCAGTTACTTCATCGTTCGCAGTTAAACCTTTATGTTTGATTCGTTTATGGGATTAGAGGTACATAAACATGTACCATATTTTCGCGACTATAGGGCACGGCGCACCTGACTATAAGGCGCACCCCCCTAATTTCACCCTAACCCTTGACAAAATCCATACATAAGACGCACCGCCCTATAAGACGCAGTCATCAGGTGAACCACAGCAATGCTTCAGTGCACACATTACACACATACAATGTATTGGCTGGTCAGTCTGCATTGTTATACATCAAACTGACCTGGTTGTATGATTAATTAGCTTGTTGTGACAAGCTAATTAGCTTGTTGTGACACTTCTGATCAAATTTTCGGACTCTATCTGCAGATAAGGCACACCATCCTATAACGCGCACCCCCAATTTTAGACCCTTCTTCACGAAAAAAAAGCTGCACCTTATAGCCCGAAAATTACGAAACGTATATATACTTCAATCAATCAATCTTCAGAACTCCCTGAGTGATCTCATGACGAAGGTCTCCTCCTCGGCACCACATTTCATCCGCTGTATCAAGGCAAACCTGAAGAAAATGCCTGACGTTTTCATTAGGGATTACGTGGAACTCCAGTTAAAGTACACTGGGGTTGCTGAGATGGTTAAGATTCGTCAAAAGGGTTATCCGTTGAGGCTGACTTTTGGCAACTTTTTTGAAAGGTGAGATTCAGATTTGTTTTAAGAATTGCATTTGAAGTTCACTTATCATCTCCTAAAAGGTTATACACCTTGGCTGTCTTTAAAAAGGCATTCAAATTCAGTACCACTAATTACATGTACCAGTAGGTCACAAAGTGACAGAGTAACTTGTCATATCTCCGAATATCTTTTCATGTATTTTGTATTTAATGTGTGATTCCATCAGGGCCAAAGCCATAACATTATTGGCCCTGTAAGTACCTCAAGCTGGGGTCTTTCACTTGCCCTTGAAAAGGAGCAAGGTACAGGGCACCACAGCTTACTGCCTCATGCGACGGACTTGAAAAGCCAAGGATGATATCCCATATGACCCAGGCTTGATTCGAATCCGGGACCTGCCGCTTGCTTAGTGAACGTGATAACCACTCACTCATCAAGGCTGTTTGAATTGGAATTACCGTAACCAGTTTCGATGCATACCATCAGATGGCAGTGCAGTTGCAGTACCAATGTCAAAACTGTGGTCCCATTGATTATTTTTGAAAAAAGCACCAAAATGACAAATTTGATGTGTGATACTGTAAAGCAGGAAAATTTCGCGTGCAGGAAATTTTCGCGAATATCGCGAGAGTGTATGAGTCGCGAAAATTTCCTGTCGCGAATATAAATACACGCAAGTGATATTAAATGGTCCGTGAAAAAAAAATGAAAAAATGGCAGAGACTCGCGAAAATATCCTGCCGCGAATACAGTACAGGTCACAATTGACATCCCTAAATTCGCGAAAGTTACGCGTAAGTCACTCGTAACTTACGCAGCAACTCACGAGCTATGTTACGGGGTGAATTACGCGGTGAGTTACGCGAATTTCGCTAGCTATGCAGTGATTTACGAGGCGAGTTACGCGATTTTGGCGAATTACGCAGTGAGTTACGCGAAACCAAAGCCGTGAGTTATGCGTAAGTTACTCGTAACTTACGCGAAGCCGTAGGGATGTCAATTGTGACCTGTACTGTATGTCCATAATTCTTGATTCGCGAACATTTCCAGCCGCGAAATTATCTTGCTTTACAGTATTTCTGAGTAAAAAATCCTTGTCTGACTATTGGCCTTCTTCATTGGATTTTTTAGCGAGTGTATTTTAGGCTGTTTAAAATTCTTAATGGTATTATTTTCTATATTTTGTTGGCTTCCTGATAGTGTACACTGGTGGACAGAAATATTAGGACATTTTCAAAATTCTATGTCATTTTCCTCTTATGCCTTCCTTTTGTCTCTAACTTGTAATTATTTTTCTTATTGATCACAACAGTTTTACCTTGGCAAGTGGGTTATATAATCCACTCTGATTGTCCATACGAAAGTTTGTAGACAACGGGTTGCTGATCCACGGGCAACAAAGATAATTATGATGGGTGCCATTCAAGCCTCTCTAATTCAAAGGCTAAAGCTATTGGAGGGGAGAAGTAGGATGAAGCGCATCATGATTGTCTTTGTTATTTATCTATCAGCAACACCATGTCAATAACCTTGGGCATAGACAATCCCATGGGATTATATAACCCACTTACCAAGGTAAAAATGTTCTGATTAATAAGAAAAATAATTAGTGGTGAGACACAAAAGGAATCCAGAGAGGAAAATGACTAAGGGCCGTATGCACGGGTCAGACTTCAGCCACACTTTCATTAAAGTCCGACTTTTCTCAATGCTTCAAGCAAAGAGAAAGACTAACTTAAGCTATACTTTAGGCTAAAGTTCGACTCGTGCATACGCCCTTAGAATTTTGAAAGTGTCCTAATATTTCTGTCCACCAGTGTACTTCACATCCAGACATCCTGTAACACAAGAACCTTTCTCTTGAAGATGGTAATTAGATAATATTGGAGCTTATCAGTTTCATACCAATTTGTAAAAAAAAGCAACTATGCTCAAATCAACAATTATAATATCTGATGTGGTATCTTTTTTCATCCATTAGATATCCGATCATCAGGATGTGCTGCAGCCCAAGGGAAGTGGAAAACCAGTCAGAATTCTACATCTGTAACAAGACACTACTGAATCTAAAGCTGACTGGCTTCAAGGTAAAGCGAATTCTTTTCTATCAATTGCGTGGTTGGGAGTATTATTATATTGTTTTTTCATTATTTTCAGCAATTTAAAATTTTTGTATCAACTGAGCAAAAAGATCAAACTGGCCTGTGAAAAATATAGATTCTAGAAAGTATTCCTTCCTTTTCTTCAAGAAAATCGCCACTATTTAAATTTGTGAAGAAGTCGTGGCTTAAGAAAAGTTGAAGAGTGGTTGACAGTTATTCTTAAAAGTGCCACTGTATGCTAATCTCGCTTGGCCAGACGCCACGGGCTCACCCCTTCGGTAAGTCACACTCCGCGTCTGGCTCTTTTAGAGATTAACACTCATGAAGACCGCGTGGTGGCAGCACAGGGCCTTGCGTTTTTCCTGGTAGTAGTTTCGCGGAATTTCCGTGGCAATTATGAGTGAGAAAGCATGGTGATTGGCTGGAGCCCAGGGGAGTGCCATCTAGTGGTGTTAACGGCTTTTGAGCCCCCAAAGTGTCAGTGTGTGGAAGACCGTGACGTTCAGTACAGTGAGGCTTTAATACAGTGTGGCTCTTAAACTTAAGTTCATTTTTCAAACAGTAGATGTCTCTGGCATCATACTGAGTTTCTTACAGAAAGTCATTATTACTCTGGCACTGTCCCGTTTTTATAAGCCTTCTTGGCTAATAGGCCAAAGGCTATGCCTTGCGTAGTTGTCTTAGTGGTGGTATGTCGTATACTGTAAAGCAGGAAAATTTCGCGAGAGTATATGAGTCGTGAAAATTTCCTGTCGCGAATATGAGTACCTCAAGTGATAAATACGACCCGTGAAAAAAAAACTGAAAAAAATGGCAGAGACTCGCGAAAATATCCTGCCGCGAATATGTCTATAATTCTTGATTCGCGAAAATTTCCAGCCGCGAAATTATCTTGCTTTACAGTATCCATCCGTAATAGCTACCTTGTCTGATTATTGTTGATTGTTGATTGATCGATCAACGAGCCTCCGCCTGCGCACCACGTGATTAACGCATCGATGCGGTAAAAAAGCATTTTATTGATGTTGCGTGCCTGCCATTCCTTGTTAAAATGATATAATACGAAGTGTCGTCTCCGAATTTCACAAATTTTTGACCCCAACCAGGGTCTTCCTCAGGCACTTTCAAGTCAAGCTACCAGAAGTGAAAATTTCACTTCTAGCGCGACTAGAAGGTGCCTGAGGAAGACCCCGGTTGGGGCCGAAAATTTGTGAAATTCGGAGCCGACCCTTCGTATTATATCATTTTGTGTGTCGTTCTTTGTGCTTTTTATTGGATACCTTGTTAAAATGACATGCAGACATAGTCCCATTCTCTCACTGGCAGGAGTCACAAATGCTTACGTATGCAAGGAGGAGGTGATACCATGCATACAGGGCGTGGGAGTGGGGTGGAGGGGGTCCTAAATGGATGGCCCTCAAGTGCAATTGTAAAATTTCATGAAATGGTTGTAAGGGGGGGGGATTATGAACTAGTTCCATTTTCTTGGACACCCTTTACATACTATCCCTGCCCTGCCGCCATAATAAGCTTTGACATTTTCCAACCACCTCCCAGAATGGATTTCCTATCCCCTTTGACTAGCATGGAAATCCAATCAGCCGGCACTCGACAGAGACGTATTGGCTGATCCCTTCCTCTCTACCTACCCACTGGAGCTGGCCTGATATTCAATAGGCAGCCCTTATTTAACCCTTACTCAGAAACATGAAATAACCCTTACCAAAAAGAGGCATACGCATCTCCAATGCCATGGTTATTAATAGAACTGCATAAAAGATGCATATACTATGCATCAATCATGCCCCCACATAGCATTATCCAGTGCATCAAAAGTGCACGCATCATGCTTCAATCATGCCCCCTGGTCATGCACCATGCATGCTTCAGATAGGCATGTTTTAGGCACTTCATTTACACATTTGATAAGGAATTTATCATGCATAAAACATGCAACTTGCTATCTGCAACACAGGAAAACGTGTGTACAACATGTATGCCTCTTTAGTGCATGTGCACAAAACATGCACCCACTGTGTGGGGGGAGCACACTTTAGGCATTACACCATTCATGCGTAAAACATGCCTACATTTCATGCTTATTTCCTGCATGGAATATGCATAAAACATGCTGCTTTTTGGTAAGGGAAGCCAAGCCTTCGAGTGCATATATCAGGGGAGGTGAACCATGTCAAAGCCAGGATTGGGTGCAAACCAGAAGATGCAATTCTCAATGTTTTAAGGGCAGTGGTTTGACATGTTTGTTTTGAAAAAACTATTCATGCTTCCTTGGAAAAAAGTGGAAATACCTGTCTTTATATGCAAAATAAGGCAAAGGACAAGCGTATTGAACAACAGATCCCACAGTGTTGGAAATTGAATTTTGCAAAAAAGAAAAATATTTTAAAAAAAATCAGGGTGCTCCACCCACAAAATTCAATGTGACCGGTAGTGCCCTTCTTATAGCCAGCCTTGGAGGAATTCCTCCAAGAGCCAGCCAAGTGAAACACTGGTTAAGATAGGATGTTCCTGGACTGACTGCAAATTGCGGTCAATGATGAAAGTCATAATAGTTTGGATGTGTCAACCTAAACATGGTCAGTTTCAAATACAGTTCGAGTCATCTGTTAGGTAAGAGCAGTTGACTAGTTCATGAGAATTCCTTCACCTGCAATTGGAAACAATGGAAAAGTTATTATCAGGGCAAAGTTTAAAGGTGCACCCTATGGAGAAATGTAATTATTGTGCAACCATCGGCAACAAGTTTATTTGCATTTTAAATATGTACCGGTACATGTATCTTCACAATTCTTTGGTTTGATATCCTGTTTGATACAGTTGCCTGCCAAGATGGACTGTTCTGCAGTTTTTTATGCCCCGACTTCCGAAAATCAGTGGCATTATGCCGTGGCGTGTGTGTCAGTGTCCGTTAACATTTGGTTTCCGTCAATAGTGAACACCGATCACGCAGACCACGCGAGAATATACGCGTGGTTTTGAACTGATAGTACACCAATGCCACCTATTATTCGTGACGATTCAAGGTGTGATTGGCCGTGCTTGGTGAACCGCATCTCTCGAACAATGGGCCTAGGTCAACGCTAGGTGTCTCGTCTGCTCTATCAGTAGTAATCACGTGACCAATTGGCGCTCCCCATTAGCCTACCTTGAGAATGCCTTTACTGATCAACCTGAATTTTTTGTGAGGGATTGTCTCCATGAGGGGAAGGTTCCTTTCGATGACCAGCTCTGCTGCCCATCCAAGATGGTGGCCATCTTGAAATCAGTTTCCATCAATTAACTTGAGAACACTTTGCGCAAGCAACCTGAATTTTTTTTGTGACAGTTGGTCTAGGGGATGGTTCCTCAGCGTTGTCGCTAAGGATTTGGCCAGACGGGTATCGTTAATCAACAGCCGGTAAGACCGGCCTGGCGGGCAAAGCCAGCCCCAATGAGCACCCGAGGCGCGATGTGTCTTCCGGATAATGGTGTGTGTGGGGGTCCTCCCCCAGAATTTTTTTCCAGAAGCCCTGAGATGCGATTTCCTGGCACCTGAGGCAGGATTTCAGCACCCCGGCCACCTCAATTTTTCCGTCTTTTTGCGCACACACGAATCAATTAGGTGCGATATGGGGAGCAATATCAAGTATGGAACACCACACGTCGGCCATTTAAGCAGAAAACGTTATTGAATAAACACTACACCACGAGGGACTTTCAGATCAATAGAATACAACCAGTTTTGTTTACTCTGAAAACTTTTTTTGGTTCAGCTATTTTTTTCAGCCGGGTAGACATATGTTATCAGCCGGGTATTTTACCCGGCTCCCGGCTATTAACGACAACGCTGGTTCCTTTTGGCAACCAGCTCCGCCGCCCATTCAAGAAGGCGGCTATCGATGGTGGCCATCTTGAAATCGGTTTCCTTCGATTAACTTAACGCTTTGAACGATCAACCTGAATTTTTTTGGGAGGGTTATGGTCTCTATGAGGGGAAGGTTCCTTTCAAAATTGACCTGAAAGGGTGATTACACCCAGTTGAAGACACCCAATGACTGTCAAATGCTGTCCTTAATAGAGAGGTGTCCTCAATTCAGGAGGTAATTGAAATGAATAGAAATGATCATACATGTATATTGGACTGAACTTAAGGCCCGTCTACACAATCATACATTTGTTCAAAACATCATCATACATTTGTATGATGATGTTCATGGACAAATGTATGACATGTATGATCGGTGTGGACCGTTTTCCCAACAAGCTTGAATAAGCATCCAACACGTATGATTTATCGATGTTCAAACTTTTAGCTGCATTGTGTAGACGGAAATCCACAACAAGCTTGGACATCATCATACATCATCATACAAATGTATGATGATGTTTTGAACAAATGTATGATCGTGTAGACGGGCCTTTTGGATGTCAGTATAAAAATTGGCCTCCTTTTAAAGGTGTGAACCTGTAAATGGAAGTTTCACTTGTGTATACTCCTCCATGAGTCCTAACAGAAAGATAACTTTGAGGTATGTGTGTGCTTTACGTGACAGGTTATATTACCTGAAAAAGCACCAAATCATATTATTCATTTGTACCAATTAATTTTATCATGATTTATCTTGTATTCACCGGATTGGACTGCAGATTGCACACTTCCCAAACATTTCCCAAACGGTTAGTGATAAAACCCGGGAGGGAACGAAATGAAATCCTCGAAATCATCGAAATGGGACTCGCAAGGAATTTGAGAATTAACGTAGGCCTAATTAAGTGTCATTATGGTGCAGATGTATGCTTCCGCATTGAGACTGACGTTATTTTCGACATCACCACACAAAATCAAATTGAATTATTATCTTAAAGTCAATCAGAATCATCGTGTACGAAATATATTCCCTTCGGTGCTCCTCAAGTTACCACCAGTTTTTGTTCTGCGTTTTCTTCACTCATTCGGTTGGTGAATAAAGAAATGTCGGAGCAGGTTCTATGTTAACCACTTAAATATCGGTACATGTAGTATTACAATCAGACAATAAAACAAAAATAAATTGATGCAACTCATGCCCATTTCGATGATTTCATTTCATTTCGTTTCGTTCCGGGTTTTATCACTAACCCAAACCATGAGATACCCCCTTAAACTCGAGCTCTGCTCTGTTGATGATATTATCGATTCAAATATTGACCTTCAGTGCCCACGGGTCCATTATATTAATGACTCTGTCAACACATTCTATTGTCTGTGGGGGAGGGCACCCATCTGTCAGACGAATTGTCCCCTAAATAATGGGCATTGTCGGAGAACCGGATACTGCACCATGCATCTCTTGCATGTTAAAGGGAGACTCCGCTCCACTCACTGTGTGAAATTCTGAATTTTTTAAATATCATTAACACATTCAAATTCATTGATATCTGCAACATGTCAGATTTTTAAAAAAACAGCAAACTCATCATTTTAAGTATTTTAATTGAATCCCAAGGGGACCATTGCACAGCACATATGTGATGTCATATGTGCTCAATGCATATTTCCGAACTACCAAAAGGATTAGGCAGTCACAGTATTAGCTCATTCACTACAAAGGTCGTCAGCCGCGCACTAATGACATCACAATTCATGGCACTTGTCTATAGATTGATAAAAATTCAAAAGCTTACAATGAGTGGAGTCTCCCTTTAAATTTGTTGGCATTTGTCAACTATAGCGTTATGAGGTAATGTTATCCTGTAAGCACTGGTTGTTAAATTTTTTTCAATGTTAATTGTTATTTCTCTCGACCTAATTACACCCAGGACAAAGACTTAATTTTTCATGGTTTTTTACAGGACACTGGAATGTTAGAGTAATCAGAATTCTTGAGTAAACACAGTATGCTGAGAGCATACTGAGTAGTTTTATGATGTGGCTGTACTGATCATTGGAAAAGAATGAAAAACATGATACCGGTACCAAAAATAGAGAGGCCCCTAATCTATTTTTGATGATACAGATTAAGATTTTCCCCAATCCAACTTGGATGTTTACTGCTGGTCATTGTTCATCTTCTTCCCAGAGATTGGGTCATATCAAAAATTAGATCGCTTATCTATTTTGGGTCTGTGAATAAAGACTAGTTAATGCTTTTACTTGAATTTTGCAATACAAATGCACTAGGTAATGCTGTAGAAATCAGTAGTAAAAGCATTTGCTACAGTACAGGTCACAATTGACATTCCTAAATTCGCGCAAGTTACGTGTAACTTACGCAACAACTCACAAGCTATGTTACGCGTAACTTACGAGGTGAATTACGTGGTGAGTTACGCGAATTTCACTAGCTACGCAGTGATTTACGAGGCGAGTTACGCGATTTTGGCAAGTTACGCAGTGAGTTACGCGAAACCAAAGCCGTGAGTTAAGCGTAAGTTACGGGTAACTTACGAGTAACTTACGCGAAGCCGTAGGGATGTCAATTGTGATCTGTACTGTACATGGGGATCTAGTGAAAGTTTAAAGTCCTAGAATTATGGGTCAAAATGCCCACGGTAATTAATTTTAGGTACCAACTCCAGCTGATGTACTTTAGAATAAAAATGCCTGAGAAGAACAAAGGGCTGACTTCACAGGCACAAAATAATATTTCTGGAGCATCATGATGGTGATCTGCCACAAATGAGGTCATGGGTTCGATTCCCAGTCTTTCCAGTAAGTGCATGGATGTGGTAGAGAGGGCATTGTAGGTTTTCTCGAGGCCAGTGGTTTCCTCCTACATTGCTGAAATATTGTTCAGTATATTGTTTGATATGTAGCTATAATGCCGTAAGTTGATACTGCACTTCTGAAATGAAAAGAAAATCAGGAGCATAGCTAGCGAGGGGGGGGGGGCAGGGGCAAAGGCCC
>NMRB01001168.1:116302-134751 GCA_002633025.1 Notospermus geniculatus | reverse complement strand
ATGACGTACAGTTCGGCCAGGTGGAAATTCAGGAAGGTTTGCTTGGTAAGATAGCAGTTTTAGCCGCTGCACAGGGAACCATTGTGGACAGTGACCTTGGCTGGACGGGTGGCATTTTCCAAAATGCTGTAAAATTTATTACCGTGTACAACGGAGCCCATAGCAGAAAAATTGTACGAAAAGTTATTACTAAAAGTTAGTAATAAAAAATTGGACCGTGTACAACGGGCATTACCTACATGTATAGTCAGGTGAAAGGTAGCCTTGCTAATTTTTGTCTTACTGGAAACATTATGTGTACTACAGATTGGCTCATTTCATTTCCATTCAACCCTGGATCCATGAGAATTGTTGTACAGGCCGCATTTGTCATGGTACAAAAAGCAATTTCAACTGGCCGCGCATGGCTTTATCACAGTACAAAAAAGCAATTTCAACTGGCCTCGAACTGGATCAATCCAGGCTTATATACTTCAGTCATAAACCGACAGCCAGATCTCTTTTTGTCTACTGGCTAGCCTTTTAGCATGGCACCGGTACTGGTATTGCTTTCCAGCATGTCTGACTTACCCATATGTTATCGGTTAGTGATAAAACCCGTATCGAAACGAAACGAAATGAAATGAAATCATCGAAATGGACATGATTTGCATCACATTATTTTCGTTCTACTGTCTTATTGTTTGTAATATCGATATTTAAGTGGTTAACCTAGAACCTGCTCCGACATTGACGCTTGCTTTATGCACCAACTGAATAAGTTAAAAAAATGCAGAACAAAAACTGGCGGTAAATTGAGGAGCAACGAAGGGAATTTCGAACATGATGATTCTGATTGATTTTAAAATAATTCAATTTGATTTTGTGTGGTTTGTCGAAAAAAAAACATCAGTCTGAAGGCAGAAGCATACGTCTGCAACTTAGTGTCACTTAATTAGGCCTACGTTAATTCTCAAATTCCTTGCGAGTCCCATTTCGATGATTTCATTTCGTTTCGTTTCGTTCCGAGTTTTATCACTAACCATATGTTATCTCGTTGAATAGCAAGTTAGTGTGTGCAAGTAGCAGATGGCATGTTGATGGCAGATGATTATCCGAAGTGGTAAATTTGTATTTTATATTTTCTGTTCATTTAGTGGTTGTCCGCTGGGAAATTCTAGGTAATGAGGCTGGTAACTCAGGATGGGACAACAGTGAATGTTGACTTAATCCTCCATAGCTGACAGTAGCACCCATTCTCACTGAGATTGCCTGACGTTATGGTTGTGCATTCCGTCATCAATTATTCAAGATCGATCGATAAGACAATCCATGGTTTCACACGCACATACACGATCAATATATGAGAATGTGAAAGATAAGGATACTATACTTACAAATGAGAATAAGAAATGAAATGTCCAGGGACATTGTGCTCACCTCTCAGTATAGGCTCTGTCATGTCTGTGGCTAAGCATAAGTGTGCATGGTGAATGTTGAAGAACTGGTACAGACAAGATAAAGCTGAATACACAACAATATTTTTATGATCTGAAAGTTTAGCATAAATGTAGAGGATATTACATAGATACATCCTAACCTTATTGATGAAATGTTGGCTAAAATCCATTTTCAAGATGGCTGCCTTGCGGCCATGTTTGAAGTCCAATCTGGTTTCTCACAAATTTGGCACAATGTAGAGGGTATACATAGGCCTAGTTAAGGCATCGCAGCTACTACTATTTATGAGGTATGGGTCGAAGTCCATTTTCCAGATGGCTGGCTGGCGGCCATATTTTATGTCCAATCTAAACTGAAAATGCCATACATTTAGAGGGAACAGAGATACATATTTTGGCAAGGTGAAAAGGTCCTATCTACTCCTATTTATGAGATATAGGTCAAAGTCAAAGATGGCTTCCTGGTGACATATTTGAAGTTGGATTGGGTCAAAATTTGGTGCAGGGATGTAGTCGTAANACCCCCTCGTTCGGGGGGGGGGGGGGGCTGGTGGTAATCGAATAACTGTTGCTCACCCTAACCAAACTGCCTGCCCTATATATGTATCAATGTACCTGACTCCTCCAGCACCTGTAGAATGCCGCTCCATGGAGGAGTGGCATGGTCAAGTGGTTAGCGAGACGGACTCCTGATCAGAGAGTCCCGGGTTCGATTCTCAGTCCTGACCAAGAAAAAAACATGCTTGCTTGTGACCTTGAGCAAGTAATTTTGCCGCACTTGCTTCATCCCGCCATCCCACCCAGGTGTAAAAGGGGTACCTGGCTGGTAGTGATATTCTATGTGAATGTTAGTGTAAGAATGCTGAAATCGGCTGCCGGGACTGTAATACTCCCCAGGGAGTGGAGAAAGGAAATTGGAATGAACAGACCTATAGCTGGGGTAATAATGTAAAGCGCACTGTGCAGTTCAACTGGAAATGCACTATATAAGAACTCGCATTATTGTTATTTATTATTATACGCTGCCCTCTACAGATGTTTGTCAAACTAAGCAATTCCACTGAGGTATTCCATTTAGCAATGGGCATCCTAGCTACGATAGAGGGCAGCACACCGAAACTCGGACGGCTTTTGTGTGGGAAATTGATCGGGACCGAGTTGCCAGTTTCATTTCAATAGATTTAACCACTGGTGACACCTATTGAGCCAGTGAGCTAGGGTCCTCATTCCAATGAGCTATTCCATTTAGCATTTCACAATTCTTTGCTGGGCATATTTGTCCAGTCTGACTTCACCAACCTAACGACTTGGTTAAAAAAACTTGGCAATTTCTATGCAAGGCGAGCACATGCTAATAGCTTGTTTGCGGGTTGTTGGTATTGGCAAACCATCGATCATCATAACCAGAGGCAGTTAACTGTCGTAGAGATGCCAGCCAGACTCATCGTGAGGTATAAATTAGAGAATTAATCAATATGGCTGGCTATCCTCAGAAGTAAACATGCTAGTATTGTGGAATATTAAGCAACAGTTTGATAAACTGCAGGGTTCGAATTTACACAGTGGCAAGGGGTGCCATCTTCTGCGCTTACCAACTCTATTTGGCAACTACAGTCTGCAGATAGGCTAAAAGAGAACATTTTCAAACGTCCCTCATGGAACCGAGCAGATTTTGACACAGGCAGTGTTTCCGCCAGAGGGTACGCAGGGTACACTGTGAGTACCCTCAAAGGAACAGAAAAGGGCCATTTTTTTAATTTCATGGTTTTTTTTGCTGATTTTGAAGAACTGCATATCCTCAAAAATATTTCTGGCTGAAACCCTGTCAGGTGCATACACTTCTTCATGCAGGCAGAGAAAAAAATTCTGTATGTTTATGGTATCATGTGGTAAATGTTGAAATTGTGATCCACTGGCCATCGTAAACTCGCTGTAAACCCATCATGATTTAGTCGTAAACTAATCGCAAACTGATTGTAAACTCATCGGTGGATCACCCGCATTGTCAGTGGGTACCTAGGCGCACACAGATGTAACACTCAGACATATTTGGCACAGATTGGGACATAGCCGAATTGACTGAGACCTGAGAATAGCTGCACCACTGTTTTGCAGTGCTAGCTGTGCACCAAATATAAAGACCACTGGGAATCCTAGCTACGTTAAGGCCTGAACCCACTGTCGCGTTTTCCCGCCGCGGTTTCATCACCGCCCGACAAATTCTTTGTTATATTCTCGGTCCGCTGCCTTTGAACAAAGCATTTTCTGCCGCTGCGTTTTCCCGCTGCGTGAAAACGCGTCAGTGGGTTTGGGCCTTTAGAGGGCAGCACACCAAAGCCGGCTCCAACACAATGGATGCCTTTTGTGTGGGAAATTGATCAGGACCGGGATGTCAGTATCATTTCAATAATTTTAACCACTAGTGACACCTATTGAGGCAGTGGGCTAGTGTCCCCATTGGATTTAAGGAGTATGACAGAACTATGCAATGCAGCCACGATGGTTGTGCTAGGCACACATGCAGAGTTTCATGGCTTTTTCTGCCATTTCGGATATGGCTGCCAAAAATACATCTCAGCGTTATTGGTCTTTGTGTGCCAAGCTTAATGTGGGCAGCTTTAATAGGGATCCCAAATCATACTGTATAAAAGTATCTTCTCAAACTCGATACTGCTTTTCACCAGAAATTACATTTTGGTTCCCGAAGCTACCGCTAGAGAGTGCTGTCAGTTGGTAGCTTCGGTAACGGGCGGCCATTTCGCCCCCAAAAAACTGGGGGGAAGTGACGTCATAAGGAATTCCCATTGATCATCCTCAAAATGTGCCGAGGTCAAGGTCACTCAGCAAGGGGTTCCCCGGGCTCATTATAAAAATAATTTACAAAATGGCCGCCCGTTACTGAAGCTACCAACTAACTGCACTCTAGCGGTGGCTTCGGGAACCAAAATGCAGAAATTTATGAACCGATCGCCGGCATTTCGCTGTCATCTGCTAGCATAGCTATCAGGCTCAATATCAACAAGCAATAAGCATGGTTTAAGCCTAGCGCACATCGACCTTGCGACTGGAAGCAACTGAACGCAACAGTCGCTGTTGATATGAGCGGACCGCGCACATCGACTACGACTGGTCATTGCGGCAACAAGTGGCAACGGTCGGCAACGCGTAGAACATGAGCAATTGGCTGGAACTAGCAGCAACGGTCGGCAATAGCATTGCCGGGGCACGCACATCGACCTGTTTGAGTTGCTGCTGTTTCCAGCCAGTCGCCCACCATTGCCGGAAACGCCATTGCCGGTAGTTGCTTCCAGTCGCAAGGCCGCTGTGCGCTAGGCTTTATGTTTGGTAGTCACCGCTCCCCATCTGATGTACAAAACCTAAACGTCCAGGAAATGAACTCATTACATCACACATTGGAAAAGCAGTTAATTAGCCAATTTGTGTACTGGATGGCTAGCCTGCATACTAATTGGTCAGCAGTGGTCATTACTCAATTATTATGCTCATATTTCGAAATATATCCTAGGGTTTTATTAAGTGCTGGTCAACCGTTACACACTTATGTATTGTTGTAATGGTGGAATAGCGAATATTACGCTGCAGAATCTGCAAACACAATTACAGCCCTGATACAAAACAGTCCTAGAGTCCAAAGTAGCTGAGGAAATTTGTGACTCGGCCACATATGTACCTTTGGCAGAGCCGGTGGAGGAAAATTTGATTTTGATTTTTAAGCAGGTTTGTAATGCATTCTTTAAAAGCTTCGTTCATTGTTTTGTCTGTTTGTTCATTAGTTGCTTGTGATGGAAAATTGTTTGGAATTGATGGTTGATTGGAAACATGTTGTTAGTAAAGTGATTCAAATTGAATGTCACAACCGTATGTAGGAATTTCAGCCTGGCCATTATTCAAGACAAAAAAGTGTACAACAATAGCCTCAACTTTTCAAACGATGCTGATGTAACAGATGTACTGCATTGCTGCTGTTGGCTTGGGTGATGAAGCTGTTGCATTGCAATGTTAAACTTGATTCATACTTTTTCGCTGACGTCTTCCGCAGGCACGATTTCATGTCATGACAGAGGTGGCGTCATGATTCTGTGGCCCAAAAAGTGAATTTGTCATTATCATCATCGTCATCATAAACAACGTCGGAGGATTTCGATCTGTTGACTGGTTTCTTGGGAACTCCTGTTTGAACTACATATAATCTTATGCATCATGGGAGGGGGAGTGTTAGACTAGAGAGTTCGATAAAAAGATAGATCGCCCAGCCATGCAGCATGATGTAATCCAAAATTGTTGTAGTTTGAGCTTGATAATCCAGATTTAATAGTCGGTTCTAGAGCAAGAAGAATTCTTATAGTTGTTGTCTATTCATAACTGTTGGGCACTTCAAACAGTTCACTGTAGGGTGACAATTATACTTGCAATGTACAGCAACAGTTTGGTGCCTTCAACAGTGATGAATAGCCAACAACTCTAATGAGTCCTTTTCTCTGTGCCCGTAAATGACTACATTCCGCACATTTGCGCTCAACGTTCCACTGTGACGTCATGACGTTATGCAAGACAGTGCGCAATCAGAATCCGCTTAGTCACTCCATTTCATCTTTTTTGTGTGTTGTGCTTCAATGTCACGTCAACACACCACACAAGTGAAGATGTATGACTGCCACAAACACATGACGGACCTGAGAACATCCCTGTAGCGCCATGACGTTGTTGCAAGACATCACCATGGTTATAGTCTGTTTCGAATGCTTCTGAAATGGTCTGCTAAGATAAGATCTGCTAAGATAGTGCAAATCAACTGAGATAGAACTGTACAAGTATCTGCCAAAATATCTGATATCTGCTATTAAGATGATATCTGCTAAGATATCTGCTCCCTTGGCAAAGGGAGCAGATACTGTTCCCTTCGATATCAATATCGCTCCCTTCGATATCTGCCGAGATACTACAAGTCTAAGCTGTTGGCTTTTTTGCTGGGGTCTGTTGTGTAATCTTTTGGACCACAATGAGGACCCTAGCTCACTGCCTCAATAGGTGTCACCAGTGGTTAAATCTATTGAAATGAAACTGGCAACTCGGTCCTGATCAATTTCCCACACAAAAGCCGTCGATTGTATTGGACCGAGTTTCGGTGTGCTGCCCTCTATCGTAGCTAGGATGCCCATTGGAAACAAATTTGCAGAGAACACCAAGCTGGTGTGCATGTTGAAATCCTGTACCCTTCATCAAGACAGCGAAGCACTATCATTTGCAGGTAACCCTGCCACTTTAGTAGCCTTTTCTGTCCTTTCCAAATAAAAAGCCTTCTTTTTGTCTTCTCAGATGTTTCCAATCCAAGACACCTGCATCTCTTTGTTGAATAAAACATCAACTCTTCTTTGCTTCAATTGCATTTTCATTTTTCATGGATTTTCCTTCATCGAAAATGTCACAGGTCCATCTCATACTCAGACTTCATTGATTACTTATTCTATGGAAAAGTGGCTATTACAGGCAGGAATTTCTCAGGTTTTGAATTGCACCAGTGGGGAGCACCATTTGGTCACATGATGACTTATAGAGCAGAGGTGACACCTATAGAGGCTCAATGTTCGAGAGATGCGGTTCCAAGCACAGCCAATCACACCTTGAATCGTCATGAATAATAGGTGGCATCTGTGTACTATAAGTTCAAACCCATGCGTATATTCTCGCGTGGTCTGCTTCACTGTTGTTCCCCATTTAATGGCATTGATTGGCTTGCAGGAACCGCAGGGGCAGCGCCAGGATGTTTAAGAGGGGGGCACAGAGGGGGGTCTCCCCGAGAAAATTTTGAAATCTAGCAGGCCATCGGTGCAGTTTCCCAGCATCTGACCGACAAATTACAGGGCAATTCTGTGGCATTTTGAAAAGGGCAATTTTTCTAACATTGGTCATCGAAAAATGGGGGGGGGGGGCACCACCCAGGTGTGCCTCAGCTGGATCCACGCCTGAACCGCACCACTAAAAGCAGAGAAATCTGGTGGTGTGTGGTGCCTAAGCCGAGGAATCCCTTTCCATTATCAGTGGAGCCTCCTTAAAAAGGACACCCTTGGGTCAGTATTCTCGTAACAAAAATTGGCAATATTGGTCTCAGTCTCTGTAATGCTGCGCTGTTTGCGCATGCGTATTACAGACTGAGTGGCTCAGTCTACATGGTCTATGGCAAAGTATGCCGAGTTGAGTTCCATGATGGATAAACAGGATAAAATGATATACACAGTTTGAAATCATGGGCTGTAATTGCTGTTGACTCATTTAATAAAATTCCGGTGTGTTATTTACATTCTTCCATGCATTTCCCCTTCAGCCCCCACATTCTTTTAGAGTGCAGCCAGGCCTCATTGTTCCAGGAAATAAAAAACTAAAAAAAAATTAAAAAATACATACATCTAGCCGCTCTTGATATGGGATCCTTGTGCATGTTGTGTGATGTGCTTATGATGTTGTTTTCAGAAAGACGTTATTCGTCAATGGTAATGGTTTAATCTGGAAAAATCAACAGTATTGTCGGGTAATGGTGCAGCGTCCGTCATCGTCGTCCGTTAGCAGGCACGTTCCGTAACCACTGGCATGGCTAGGACTATTGATCTGAAACTGAGGTCAGATGACCTACGACACCAAGTTTTGGTCCGATTTGATTCTTGGGCTTTGCCACCAGGTGGCCAAAACCAACAATACAAAAATACAAAACTCCTGAACTAATGACTGGATCATCTCCAAATTTTTATCATAGGTGTATCATATGAGGATGCAAAACATGAGTTTTTTATTTGACCTACTTTTCAAGGTCAGAGAGGTCAGAGTTCATAATTTTGCCTTTTGGTCGCACATTTCGTAACCCGCTGGGGCTATTGACTCGTGGCTTGCCCTGGAACATTTCGATAATTTGTCACTTGTTCTTCTGGTACATTCACCCAGGTGAGCATATGGTCCATGGACCATTTCATTTGATTATTGAAGTGTGATTCGAGGGTGGTTTGAGTTAGTTTTGAATCCTAAGTTATTTCATCTTTGCCTGAAATGACATTTCCATGTCCTAGGGCTGTTTTATCCTCTATGGCATTCCTGACATTTACCAGCTGCCCAATACTATGAATACTGTAAAGAAACATGATCTGGTATGTCAGCTCTCAATTCACCGAGTTTTACCTCACCTGGTGAGCTCATACAATCATGTGGTGTCCGTTGTCACTGTTGGCTACCTTCAGCGGGTCATGTTTTGTAATCGCTGGAGTTTTTGAGCTGAAACTTCGTTCATGTGTACCCCTAGGTCAGATGACCTCAGACGCCAAGTTTTGCTCCAATCTGATTCTTGGCTTGGCCACCAGATGGCCAAAACAAAAAACGCTGACCTAAAGCACTCACCTAATGGCGAGATCAGCTCCAAATTTTCACAAGGTACAGTACAGGCCATAATTAAAGTCCACCGCGCTGCGTATCCTGCGCGCGGGACGTGATCACATAACCATGATCACATAACCCTGGACTTAAATTTACAGTCATTCGTTTCTCACATTTACACCAAGGCGAGCACATAGTCCCTGGACCATTTCATTCTTAATTCAAGCACTGAAACCAATGATGACATGATGTCTGAACCATCAGCTAGCACTCATTATCTGTTGATAATCCACATCACACTTGCTGCCTCAGAGGGGGTTCTGCATGAAGATCGATGAAGACGAGTGTTTTTTTGTCATCTAATAACTAATGACACATAGAAAATAACACATAGAAAATATTACCATATTAGTGACATTGTGTATGTACTGGTACATGCATATTGACAGTAGGGCATGATAGGGCAATGATGTTGTATTGCTCTACTGGACACGAAGCCCATAAGCCAGACTGTATTGAATGAGGATCCTAGCTATGATAGAGGGCAGCAGGTTCTGTAGAATGGACGTCTTTTGTGTGGGAAATTGATCAGGAACGGGATGTCACTGCAGGTGCACATTAGTTATGTACGGTTACACCTACCGTGTTTTTCCAGACCCATGTCAAACCCATGTGTACGAAAAGCCCGGCGAGAGGTCACACCACTACATTGTATTTAAGTAGCTCGGCGACAGGTGTGCACTGCATGCACCGACTCTTCGAGCATTTCTGTATTGGCACACTTTTTTGGAGGCGTGAAAACAACGTCACTTAATGGCTGCGCCATCTGTAGCCGTGCTAAGAACTAACGAAAACACGGGGATTTCGATACCCCTGTTTTTCAGACACGGGTTTCTTGAAGCCCAGCAGTTCAGGTGTGACCGCAAAAAAACCCGGGGATTTTATCATGTTTATGTAGTGTAACCACGCGGCTATGGATTGATCATCAAATGTTGTCAGCCTTTTCAGTGTCGAAGTACAGTGATGATTATCAGATATTGCACCATTAACAGAAGCCATATTTTTTTACATTGCCGTCTTTTTGTGTCTCCATCATGACCAGGAAATCCTTGGGATATTTCTTCCGCTGTGTTCATGATTCAATAGTGTCCAGGTGCAGTATGTAACATTCTAGCAATATTTTCATATAAAATGAAAACAGGTACGAAGGATGATGTTTCAAAGATAACAAGGAATGTTGTGAGATCAGGTTCATGGACGATGACTCACTTTGATATCACTTGAATTCTGATGAAAATCTAGAAAAAATATAGTCTTCCTCCTGTATTCGATACCTCTTTCTCAAATATTGAGATGATCAACACTAACTCCACTGTTAATTCTAGGCCGTGTTAGAGTGGCGGTGCACCATGCCCCTAAAAGGGGGCGCCACTGTGCTGTTTTTAACCCCCTTGGCACCATGCCCCTAAAAANGTAACCCCCCCCCCCCCCAGACCCTCTGTCATGGTCCCTTTTGGTCATACTACCTTAGAAACTGGCTAATTGGCTGTTGACTGGAGTTATAGGGTCCTTTTTAACTGACAAGCTTCTCAAATTCCATTAGTAGAAATGTCACGAATGAAAAGTGCCCTTTTCTAGGTTGAAGTGCCGTTTTCACAAAGGTTGCACCATGCCCTTCTAAAATCCTAGAATTAACACTGCTAACGCTGATCTTTGATTTATGCTAATGTACAGCAGAACCTTCCCTAGCAGACACCTCTGCCAGGAGGACACCTCTCTAAGACCACCGAAGTTCAGTCCCTAATTGGCCGTTCCTCTTCATTTTGACCTCAGGACACCTCTCAATTAAGGACAGCATTGTCAGTCCCAGAGGTGTCCTTAGTAGAGAGGTGCCACTGCATTAGAAAGTTGGGAGTTAAGTCAGCGAAATATTTCAATGAGCTGCGTTATAAATCCAACTGGTAATCCAATCCCAGGAATACGGTACCTCAATCTCTTCTGATGCACTTATATCAAAATCTTCGTGTTTTTTCACTTTCATCGGTAAATTGCTGCCTCGAATTAGCTCAGCTGACGAGGTCTAACTCGGGTGAGCTACTATTGTGGTGCAGCGTCCATCGCCGTCCGTCATCGTCCATTAGCAGGGCACGTTTCGTAACCGCTGGGACTTGGTTCATATATACTCCTAGGTCAGATGACCTATGTACGGTGGCCGGGAAAGGACATGAAAAGTTTTTTTTCAAACACGCAATACGAGTTTATAAACTCGCAATACGACTTTTTAAACTCGCAATACGAGTTTTTAAACACGCAATACGACTTTTTAAACTCGCAATACGACTTTTTAAACTCGCAATACGAGTTTTTATGCCCCGACTTCCGAAAAAGTCGGGGGCATTATGTCGTGGCGCGTGCGTCGGTGTCGGTGTCGTCGTCGGTGTCGGTGTCGGTGTCCGTTAACATTTGGTTTCCGTCAATTAGCTTGAGAACGCTTTGACCAATCAACCTGAATTTTTTTGTGAGGGTTGGTCTCTATGAGGGGACGGTTCCTTTCGATGACCAGCTCCGCCGCCCATCCAAGATGGCGGCTATGGTGGCCAGCGTGAAATTGGTTTCCGTCAATTAACTTCAGAACGCATTGACCGATCAACCTGAATTTTTTTGTGAGGGTTGGTCTCTATGAGGGGACGGTTCCTTTCGATGACCAGCCCCGCCGCCCATCCAAGATGGCGGCTATGGTGGCCAGCGTGAAATCGGTTTCCGTCGATTCACTTGAAAATGCTTTGCGCAGTCAACCTAAATTTTTTGTGAGGGTTGGTCTCTATAAGGGGACGGTTCCTTTCGACGACCAGCTCCGCCACCCATCCAAGATGGCGGCTATGGTGGCCATCTTGAAATTGGCTTCCATTGATTAACATGAGAACGCTTTGCACAATCAACCTGAATTTTTTTGTGAGGGTTTGCATCTATGAGGGGAAGGTTCNGAGTTTTATAAACTCGTATTGCGTGTTTAAAAAAGTCGTATTGCGAGTTTAAAAAGTCGTATTGCGAGTTTATAAACTCGTATTGCGAGTTTATAAAGTCGTATTGCGAGTTTATAAACTCGTATTGCGAGTTTTATAAACTCGTATTGCGTGTTTAAAAAAGTCGTATTGCGAGTTTAAAAACTCGTATTGCGAGTTTTAAAAAAAACTTTTCATGTCCTTTCCGGGCCACCGTACCTATGCACCAAGTTTCGGTCCGATTCAATTCTTGGCTTGGCCACCAAGTGGCCAAAACCAAAAACACAAAAAGTGCAATAACTCCTGAACTAATGACTGGATCATCACCAAACTTTTTTTATCATAGGTGTATCTAATGAGGCTACATAACATACATGACAGGTTTTTTATTTGACCTACTTTTCAAGGTCACAGAAGTCAAAGTTCAGGATTTTGCCTTTTGGCGGCACATTTCGTAACCACTGGGGCTATTGACATGAAACTTACTACATTTAAACCCCTATGTCAGATGACCTATGACACCAAGTCTCGGTCCAAATCGATTCTTTGCTTGGCCTCCAGTGGCCAAAATGAAAACTCAAAGTCCAATAATTCCTAAACTAATGACTGGATCATCTCCAAATTTTCATCATCAATCCATCTAATGAGGATACATGACGCGTGGAAAGGGTTTTTGATTTGACCTACTTTTCAAGGCCACGGAGGTCAAAGTTAAAAATATTGCCATTGCACCTACTCTTGTGCTACTTTAAATGGAATTGTGTGAAATTTCATTACATCTTCATCAAAATGCATCCCATAACAAAATCCACTTAACACCTGCCTCAACTTTTTGTCCTGGGCTGAGGGGACCCATCAGGTGTAACTTAGCACGGTATTTATTCCCGTCTTTCTTCCCTGAAATTTCATTTCGACCTTTAGTGTTTTAGACAGAGCAGTTTAATGGGTCACCAATTCACTATGCAAGCCTGGAGTGGGAATAACACCTGATCATCTCCATTTAGATTGATGCGGGTTCCATTTAGTTATTGTGAATTTGCCTGTTCATAATAGCTAAGGTTACACCTGTTGAAAATACCCTTGTTTTTACCAGACCCGTGTGTACGAAAATCCCGGCGAGAGGTCACACTACTACATTGTAGTTAAGTAGCCCGGCGACAGTTGCGCTGCATGCACTGACTATTCGATCATTTCTGTATTGGCACACATTGTTGGAGGCGCGAAAACGACGTCACTTTATGGCTGCGCCATCTGTAGGCGTGCGAAGAACTAATGTAAACACGGGGATTTCGAAAAGCACGGCGAGGTTGCCGTGTCTCAAAAACCCGTGTTTTTCAGACATGGGTTTCTCGAAGCCCGGCAATTCATACATGTAGCCTAGGTGACTGCAAAAAACCCGGGGATTTTATGTAGTGTGTAACCACGGCTTATCTTGCCTGTTCATAATAAGCTATGAAGAGTTAATTTGATTTCCATTGCATATTGATTTTGCATTGTGATCAACTGGTTTATTCCTATTTCTGTAATGGGAATGTAATACTCTATCATATCCATAATGGAGGAATGATACCGATGTCAATGGCTGTGTGCTTCCATTATTGTGAAGCTGAGTGTGGTACTGTTGTTTGCTTTTTCATTCATTGCCATTGAGCATCAATTATCTGACTTGTATAAAATTGATGGTGGCTCCACATGATAGTTTTCATATCTCTATGGGCAATTCAGACATAAAAGGCTTTTTTAGCTCACCTGCGGTGAGCTATTGTCATGGTGCAGTGTCCGTTGTTGTCGTCATTGTCCGTTAGCAGGGCATGTTTCGTAACCGCTGAAGATATTGATCTGACACTTGGTACATATACCCCTAGGTCACATGACCTATGACGCCAAGTTTCGGTCCAATTCGATTCTTGGCTTGACTCACTGAAAATATGCGCACATGCGAGCTATCTGCTGAGCAAACGGTCTCGAATGACTTTTTGCTCAGCTACAGTGTGCGGCAGGCTTTAGGGTTTACTCTAAACGGTCAAACACACATTGTTTTCTAACCAGCTGAACCTTGGTTCGAAATAGAACATGCAACTAGGCCTTTGATTCGAAATTGAACACAGGCATGGTGCATGGGATTGGCTGGAAGTGTCCTGTCAATGAAACGCATTCCAATAGCCAGATTTCACCAACAATACCAAAGTCTGCCTGACAACTAAAGGGTCCTCCCATCGGGTCCAGATGATTTAAACGTATAGTACTGGCACTATGCCAGTTGTGAGATAGCTTTTTGCCAAATTTGATGCAGTTCATTTTCTGATGATACTTAGTCCTTTATAGACATGATTGTCATTCATGAATTTGCCAACAGTAAGTTCCTGCACCAAAGAGCCAGTCACAGTATAATCACATTATCTAGGGTTCACCTTGTTCCTTTCCTGACATTTTTCGCGCAGGAATGAAAAAATATATCATGTTACATTAATCCACCAAGATTGCAGGAAACCTTCTTTAGATCTTAAAGGTCAGCTTTGAACCAGAGCTTTTCTCGTGTCAAAGTAATCTTTGACAAATGATTTTGGTGCCTTCATTGATGATCTAGGCCTAGTACCTTTTTGGTTGATTAGCTAGAGCGATATTTTGAATGTGTGTGTTTTTTGAGGTAGCAAAAACTTTAAAGGCCCATTTAGACGATCAAACTTTTGTTCAACTTTTCATGCTACATTTCTATGATGATGTTCAGGATGGAATGTTTTATCGTGCAAATGTTGGATGATGTTCAAGCATCATTAATTTGAACAAATGTTCTAGGATGTTCAATCTCCAACCAATCAGAATACAGTTGTGGGTCACATGATATTTTGGGTTCCACCTTTCAGGAGTTCCTCAAAGGAATCATAAACCTTGAACAAAAGTCGTATGGTGTAAACAAGTGTTTTTATAGTTACCTTGAACAAGTGCGAACATCATTATACAAATGTGGTGAAAATCTGAATAAAGTATGATAGTCTAAAGGCCTGTTTCCACTAGACGGATATCCTTCGCGGTGGCCACACCAGGGGCCTTATTCATAAACGTCTTGCTAAATTGAGTGTTGCGTGTTGTTTGCGTTGCTGGCTGAGAGATTCAGAACATGGAATCCCCTACTGCCAAGTCGAAACGAAAGCATAATTCAGAGACTGAAATTTCGGTCTTAGTGGACAATGTCGAAAAAAATAGTGCCAATGGCACTGTGCCCGCTTGGCTTGAAGCATGGTGGTGAGAATCATCAGCAACCTAATAAAAGCCATTTAGTTACAAATGTGATAAACTGCTATCTAAATGGCTTGACTATGAACATGCAGCTCAGTTTGAGGTTACAGCAAAGCTTAGCTGGCAAAGGGCAAACAGCCGACTTTTTAAGTGAGAGTTAAGGTACATGTAAACCTCGGTTTAACCATCGGACTTTCTGACAACCGTGAATTAACCAAAGTACCTTTTGACTTTTAGAATGTTTGGTTATCAACGATTCATAAAATCGAAAACAAACAGTTTGTCAGCTGAGGGGTAATGAAACCCGATGGTTATCTTAGCCATCGTTTAAAAAGTCGGCCCAAAAGCAAGCAATGAGACTAGTAAGATGTCCCCTCACTGTCATAATGCAAATTAAATCAGGCCATTTGCGGCGCATGTAGAGGGTACCAAGATTCACAAACAAACAAGGTTAAATCACTCTAGGCCAAACATCAGGAAATGGGACATGTTAGGACCTTTTTAGCTCACTGGGGTGAGCTATTACGATGGTGCAGCGTCCGTCGTCGTCGTCGTCCGTCGTCGTTGTCCGTTAGCAGGGCACGTTTCGTTTGGTAGAAATTTGAGCTAGATCTGCCGACCCCCCACCTTGCCACTTTTTGCATGATCCTGCATGGTTCTATCGTGGACACACACTTAATGGGCCTTAAGTGGCCGTCCGAAAGATCTGAACCCTGGCAGGCAAGCACATGCGGTGAAGAAGAAACCTCCTCCCTGTTGCTTTTACCATGATGTGATGTGGACTCCGTGTGTGGCTGCCCCTGCACAACCCCAGCCTCTGGCTGTTTGACCGATCGGTGGTGCCCATAGGCCTACCTACTGTATACGTTGCATTTGCTGGCCACCACCGGAGGTCAAAATAGGCCTATATTCATCATTATACATGTTCTAGGCCAATATCAGATCAATCGCATTGTTTGAAAGTTCTGTCAGGGAAGTAGGCCTATGATTGTGACTGTACCAGCGGAAAACTGACATACTGACTGGCATCGATTGCAAAACTTGACTATTCAGGTTATGTCACAGTCGCACTTGGTGCACTTCGCTGACAGAACTTTCGAACAATGTGATTGATCTGTATTGGCCTAGAACATAATGATGAATATAGGCCTATTTTGATCTGGTGGTGGCCAGCAAATGCAATGTATACAGTATATGGTGATTCGATCACTGCAGCCTCCATCACATAGGGGTTATCTGTGATTCACTGTTCACAGGACAGGATGCTGTGAACACGCTTACCATTACTCATGTCCTTGGAAGCTCATCAAAACTTCTGTACTTCTCCTCGCAGAAGATAAAAAACATGAAAAGTTCATGCAGTAACTCATCCAGCGCTTGTAGACTCAACATTTTTTTCCATCTTTACTATGAATAACCTAGTCAAGTCGATACCTCTCACCTGACCAGTAGCATACTTCACTATTCAAGTGACTCATCACCCATTCTCTTAAAGGTACATACTCTCCCATGGCATACAATCTAAAATAGGCTCTAATCACTCCAAAAGAGTGCAGCACCTGACGGGGCAGCATCATGACATCCCGCGTGTCATTTCTGAACGCCATGACGCGACTCGAAAACCCCCCAGTTGTTTCAGCAATCATGACGTCGCGAAACAATTTAATTTTTTCGTCTCGCGTCAAGACATCATGAAATGACGTGCGGGACGTCATGACGCTGCCCCGTCAGGTGCCTGCACTCTTTTGGTCCAAGTTCCAGCCAGAATGGAACCCAACATCCAAGGGTGTTGGGTTCCATTGTGGATGTGGGGGGCAAAAATCCACACACAGAATGAGAAATTTGAAATGATATCCAACATAGAGCACAAAAAATGACACACAAAGTGGTAAAGTCGTCTCCATTTGCAAAATTCAGAGACGACTTTAATATAGAAATTTGAAATGAGTGAGGTTTTACCCTCTCCGCCTGTCATAGCAGCTGTCAGTCAGTTGACCAATAGATGTCACTAAGCCCTCACTAAGCCCTCACTGTCACTAAACACTCACTCACTGGTTCTCTATCCACGCGATGCCTGCGGTGCTGCCACCTATTGTCGGTGATATGTACTGACGTGAATATCGTGAATGAGTTGCAATGGACCGGGCACCAGTCTAACGATCACGGGGCGTTACTGGTGCTGCCACCTTCACGAAGGAATAAAACTAGTTTGCTGGCCACTGTTTGTAAACAAACCAGTTTGTTTACAACTTGGATGTCGAGCTCCACATTCATGGTTGATTGAGCACCAATCGGTAGAATGGCAATGCGTATTTATTTGGTCTGCTAGAACTTCGTATTCGTTGCCATCTTTTGGCAATAAGTGTGGCTGACTGCTCCTATTGGCTGGAGGGGTATCTGGGGATCCAAGCTTTGGGCAGCACACCGATATTAGGTCCTGTAATGGACGCCTTTTGTGTGGGAAATTGATCAGGACCAGGATGTCTGTTTCATTTCAGTAGTTTTAACCACTAGTGACACCTATTAAAACAGTGGGCTATAGGGTCCCCATTGTCATGGTCAGATTGTCACACCATTTAAATGTCCATCTGTCCATCCGACATTTCATTTTTGCACAATATCTAATGAATCCTTTGATCAATATCTGATATTTTCATGGTAGACAAGTCTAAGGTACTAGCAATCCTTTCGAAAAAGGGACATCCTGCCATATTCGGTACTGCCACGGTGGCCAATAATACCGTCCATTACTAGGAGAACTGCGGTCTGATTTGATTCATTTTCACACTGTGTGTATGAGTCGGGACAATTCCTTTCAAAAATGGGCGAATCTGCAATATTTGACATGTTTGATATGGCTGCAATCTTGAAATCAGTTTTCATGCACATGCGGGCGGAGGGATATGTTTCAGCCCAGCAGAACCCATTTTCTCTGTTGGTCTGGAATTTTGGCTTCAGACGTTGCTTTTCCATGCAACATTCCAGGGCCGATTTAACATGTTTAAAGGGGCGGGGGCGAGGGGGGCAGTTGCCCCCCTGTGCCAACCAAAAAACGTAATTTTCATGCAGATTTTGGGCAAAAAATGGCAAAAAGAGGTCTTCTGCCCCCCGAGAGGCTCCTGTCCCCGCCCCCTGGACCAAAAAGTTAAATACGGCCCTGCATTCCTGTGACCTGCTTCATCAGACATTAACAGTTTATAGGAATGATGAATGAGAAGGAATAGAATACCTTTCTTCACGTATGTACTGGACTGTCCCCCTAAACGTCCGCTGGATCTTGCACAGTGGTCATCAGAAGACCCACGATAGGTTGTAGTGCAGATGAGGCATATACAATGTAGGCCTATGGTCTATAAGTACAGGCCTGTAGCTAGCATAGGGACGGGGTGGAGCA
>NMRB01001168.1:97266-116106 GCA_002633025.1 Notospermus geniculatus | reverse complement strand
CATCTTGCCCAACCAAGGCTTCCTGTCACTCCTACTATCGCTCCATCCACCCTTGCCGACCACCGTAGCATTTATCGCTCGCATTTGCCGCCCATGAGCGTGGCGGCTGAAGCAGCCAAACGTTACTGAAAGCGCGGTTTATGACGAAGATAGGAACATTGTGAGGTTTGGATCGATGAAAATCTCAAAATGAAGAATAATCTAATACGTTAATGCATGTTTTATTCACAAAACATTGGATTACACGCATTTATCATTGACAGTGGTGGGGGGTGTGCGGTCCATGGAACGACCTGTCTGCGAGCAGGATGACAAACGGTGGTCGTCAAGGGTGAAGGGAGCGTAGTTCGAAGGGCGGAGTGACCGGAGGCCTTGATTAGTCAAGATGGCGAGTCTGAGTTTGGCCGAGGTTGGAATGCACGGCATGGCTGCATGGAATTAGTGCAACACATTGTGCGGTAGGGAGAATTTACAAAGCAATCGAACAACACCATAAAAAAAGTAAAATTGCTACCAGGACAAAGTCCTCTTTGCAAATTAAACCACCCGTTGCATCAGGATGATATTCTCTATTACCATGCTGAATTTCGAGGCGAAACAAAGCTTCTAAGTGTGACTTTATTGAGCCGACTTGGAGCATTATGGATCTGGCGGAGGGGAGGAAAGGCATCATTTAGTGAGAATGTAGGCATGCAAGATGGGCTTATCCACGGTGAAGCAGTCCACACGAGAATATGCGTGGGCATGAACTTATAGTAGGCCTACACAGATGCCACCTATCTGATTCATGACGATTCAAGGACGTGATTGGCCGTGCTTGGCTCTCGAACAATGAGCCTCTATTGGTGTCTCCTCTGCTCTGTCATCATGTGACCAACTGGAGAAACCCATTCCATGGTTATCAAATGGAATGTTCAGGAGCACTTATATAGGGTGGCCCATGAGACAAGCATACATGTACTTCCACAACTCTGGCCCAAACCACCGCGTGCGCCTCGATCCTGAATCCAGTTTGATCCAATCATAGTGACTGATCTTGGACTGATTCGAAGTTGGCTTCAACCATTCTTATGTTGGGCTTTTGTTGCACGCTGTCGAGAGACAGCTACATTCACTATGAGGCACTTGAACAGAGATGAGTAGTTCTACGTAGAGCATTGTGAACAAACACGAGATTCTGTAGTTGTTTCTTTTGCATTTGTTAACTGCTGGCTGTAACAAATTGCCCCTCGCAGGTTGTTGCAGTGCATCTCCAATGTTGATGAGATCATCAGTGTGTGATAATAATGAAGTGTTCGGGCTGATTACGATATGGTAATTAGGTGTACTATAATCGCCATTCTCGCCTCATGGCTAGAACCCAATCGAGTGGTTCAAAGGAAAGTGCATTTTAAAGGGAATTAATCGGCAGCTAAAAATGACACTGAAAATAATTTTACCGCCCACAAAATTCACACTTTCAAAATTACATGAAAGGGGCTGAGCAAATAAGTTCAGCAGTATGCTTGGGCTACTTAAAGGAGCACGTTATTGGCTCTCAAATGCGTTATTTGACTGCAGACCTAGAGGGAGCCACCTAGCGACAGTAAGATGAACTACAAAAATGCATTACAAAATGCACGTAGCAAATCGGGTCAATTCACCGACAACATATAGTTAGTCCCTGGGTTGGAGAGTGGCGCCGGCTGTCGAGAAAAAGTGGCAATACCATGGTCCTTTAACCAACAGCTTGGAGTAGACTCAAGGTGCTCAGTTTATGCGAACTGTGCAGCGTTACAGAGACTGAGACCATCGTTGCCAATTTTTGTTACGAGAATACCGACCCAGCTGGTATCAATGCTGATTTGTCGATTCTGCATCCAGATGTTACAGCCATACTGATTGTGGCCATATCAGGGGGGGTCATATGATTGCAAAATGGTGGCGCTCTATTGCAAGATATCGTGACTGACGCCAGCCGTGCGCAATGTGGCATCACACAAGTTTTAGACGTTGCAGCCAGACCCTCGGTGGGGAGACAGAGGCGACCTATGGATCTTGTGGCTGTACCTCTGACACCCCGACCCTATCACCATAATAAGTAGAATATACTACTGTGTCCATTGGTTCCTGTTGTCCTCTGGGTAGTTTGATGCTCAACTCTTCTGTGCTCCTGCCATGGTCAGCTGAGGGCAAGACCCATGGGCCTCTTGTTAAAATCCTGGGAATCTGATCTGAGCCTTCTCCATCTATGATGCTTTCCTTGCTTCATTGCTGAGCTAGTCCAACTATGATGGATCTTTGCCCCGTTCTGATCAAGTTGAGCGAGAAAATTGTTCTTACGGTTGATCTGACAATTAACCAACCTCGTACTCCCGGTGTCCTATCTTAAATGTTCTGACCATGCTTTATTGAACAAAACACACTAACACATCTTCTTTATTAAAGATGTGTTATGCCTCAGCTGTTGCAAGACGATATTTCATGTATCAGTTTTCTTAATCACTTGATTTTGAAACTTGCAACTTGTTGTGCAATTAGTGATTTCGTAGTTACAATTACACACAAACTGCGCACGCTCAGACCTCCTTCGGGTCAGAGGTCAATTGGTATCAACCATGTCATCAGAACTGCGTGTATTTTAATTTACACACAGCGAAGCACGCAAACCAGCCCATTTTCAAAGTCATTTTGTACAATAATCTTTGCCATCTACACCTGTGCGACTAGTTAAGTTTTCTTCTTGGGTCCAATTGTCTCAGTGATTTACCATCATAGCTAGGTTCTTGCAAGGATGTACAAAGGAGTATCCATGGTATCTGTCCTTATTTGGTTGCATTTCCACATTATCAACACATTTTGTCACTATGATGTTGATGTTGCAGGAAATTTGAACTCTTTTCAACCTGTACCGCGGGGAACCTCAAGGCTGAAAGGATTTTACTTTTCAGACTTTGGGGAATTGAAAATGGGACTTAATGGAAGCATCATTACTGCTTCTTGTTTGATTTACATGGAAGCCTCAAACATTTGTTCTTTTAACCATAAGTATCTGGGGTAATGCCAAAAGCTACGTTTACCTTTCTGATAAGATAGATCACACTTGGAGTTTGGAATCTGCTGGCGAGGTCTGATTCACAAGAACATTCTCCGTGCTACAGGTGAGGAATGGTGCAAGAACAAGTTCATATCTGTAAATTTATTAAGAGAGACAAAAAATGAATCATCATTCATGGTCTAGTTACATGTACCATTGGCTGCTATTAGTTCCTGACTGTAAACATCTGGTGAAGGCTAAGTGTACTCTCATCAAGTCAGCTGCTATTGTTCTTGTTAGCTCACCCGTGAGCTTTAGTCGTCAGTCAGCGTCCGTCGTCTGTCGTCCGTCGTCGTTGTCCGTTAGCAGGGCACGTTTCGTAACTGCTGGACCTATTGATCTGAAACTTGGTACAGTACAGGTCACAATTGACATCCCTACGGCTTCGCGTAAGTTACTCGTAAGTTACCCGTAACTTACGCGTAACTCCCGGCTTTGGTTTCGCGTAATTCACCGCGTAACTCGCCAAAATCGCGTAACTCGCCTCGTAAATCACTGCGTAGCTAGCGAAATTCGCGTAACTCACCGCGTATCTCACCTCGTAAGTTACGCGTAACATAGCTCGTGAGTTGTTGCGTAAGTTACTAGTGACTTACGCGAATTTAGGGATGTCAATTGTGACCTGTACTGTACATATATACCCCTAGGTCAGATGATCTACGACACCAAGTTTCGGTCCGATTCGATTTTTGGCTTGGCCTCCAGGTGGCGTAAACCAAAAACACAAAAAGTGCATTAACTCCTTAACTAATGACTGGATCATCTCCAAATTTTTATCATAGGTGTATCTAATTAGGATACATAACATATGTAACGGGTTTTTGATTTGACCTACTTTTCAAGGTCACGGAGGTCAAAGTTCGACAAAAGTAACGAACCTACCACAGTTCTTAATTATTTCACCGAGAGTCTTCATATCTTGCAAAACATGTATTAGAGGGATACCTTCAAAAATACCGAGTTTCGGCCCGATCGGACATCCAATATGGCCGCAAGGTGGCGTAACCTGAAAATCATCCAAGTGCTAAAACTCAGGAACAGCTTGACCCAGAGTGCTCAAACTTGATATTTACCTCCCTCTTGATGACCTTTACAAGCATGTCAAATTTCGGCCTGATTAAACTTCCAATATGGCCGCCAGTTGGCGTAACCCGAAAATCATCAAATGTGCTATAACTCAGGAACGACTTGACCCAGAGCGCTCAAATGTGCTATGTGGCTCCCTCTAGATGACCTTTATGTGCATGTGAAGTTTTGGCCCGATCGGACATCCAATATGGCCACCAGGTGGCATAACCCCCAAATCTTTGAAGTCCTGCAACTTGGGGATGACTTGACCCAGATTGCTCATAACTGACATGTACATGTACCTCTCTCTATCATTACACTACGGGTGAGCACATGGTCCATGGACCATTTCATTAATGAAGTGCATCCCTGGGGAGCCACGGTGGTGTAGTGGTTCGAGTCTCCGACTAGCGGTCAGAAGGTCCCGGGTTCGAATCCCACTGGGCGTGAGACTTCGGGCAAGTCTCTTTGCCTCACTGGCCTCTCTTCACCCACGTGTATAAATGGGTAGCGGTCGGAAATGCTCGGATTGTAGCGCTGAATGAGCAGCCTATCTGGCATGAGTTCTACTGAAAGGTTTCAGGATAGACTGGGGTTAAAGTGTAAAGTCGGATGACACTTCCCGTTGTTGATATCAGACTATAAACCCAAAACTTTAACTTTAAGTACTGGTAGATGTAGCTGCAAGCATATCAAAACAGCTTACTTTGCATCATCATAAAACCTTGTTCACACTGACGGCATGGTGTGATGTGGTGAGATGCATTGAAAAGATCGCCAAGCGGTGTCAGTTTTGACATACTGTAGTGCGTCACGGCGCAATGCGGTTGTCATTCAAATTGTGCCAAAATGTCATTGAACATGATGGCCGCGGTGAAACTCACGCGGCAGACGATTCAACGCAGAAACATACTGCAGAGCGATCGGGGGCGGTGGAAACCGCTCGTCGTGTCCTACCGCTTGACTGCGTCGCGTCCCACCGCAAGTGTGTATGATATAGGCTTAACAGAAAAATTTCGCATCACACCGCACTGCCAGTGTGAACAATGCTTAAGTGAGTTGTCACGTATACATGTATGTCTGATGCGTGTATTCTTACACAGAAATTATGAAAATTACACGCCAAGCATCTGTCTTCTGCCCCAAAACGAATGTTTTGTGACATTCTTCACTTGATGCCGTCTGTTCCGTCGTGGCGCCGACAATCGTACGCGTGACCTGACATCAGTATTTGAGAGTCAATACGCCACGTTGAACATCTGTCAGCAACTGGTTGAAATGTGTCTTGACATCATGAATTGATTGGCTCGTCATTCAGGCTGGCTATCACCACTCCCTGCTATCCCAAGAGGCTGGAAAATGTGATACACGATACCAGAAGGTGATTTGATCTCAAGCTTTTTGATTTCATAAGATCGGCTGTGATCAGATCGGGTGTGGTAAGTCGGAAGAAACGAGTTCAAATCCCATTGATAATATCACATTGCTCATCAGATGAAGTAACAAGAAATGATTTCAAGATTTAATCCTGTGAACACATTTTCTTTTGATTTTCCATTTGTGAATCTTCAGGATATTCGAAGTAAGCTGTCATCATTGTTGACTTTGACTCTGCCCATCTTTGATAATCGAAGGCCGATCTGCTCAGCACTGCATTACATCGCACATCACCCTTCGAGAAATAGGCCGGTCTGCGGCGTATCTTGGCAGAATGCCAACTTTACCAGTCGACCAATCATATTGCACTTTATATCGGGTCTTCGGCTACCACTATTTGTACCACGATTCAAATTTTACAACACCGGTTCTGCCTCCTCTTCGAGAGGCAGCTGATTCGCCGCAGACTGGTCAATTTCTCGAATGGTGATTTGCGATGTAACGTAGTGGTGAGCAGATCGGCCTTCGATTATCGAAGATGACTCTGCCCGATACTGACTCTTACGTTGCATAGCTTGCTTCAGGGATGGTGTTACCCACTCGCCAACGCCATTGACTATTCACCTATGGGACAGTAAGCCGTGGTGCCTTGTACCTTGTGCCTTTGCACATGTTGCAAGGGCAAGTAAAAGACCCCATCCAAGTGAGGAACATGAGTAGCTTGAAACCGTACTTACCGGGGCGAATAATGCTATGGCTTCGGCCCTGACAAAAAAAATCAGATACAAATAGAAACAAGCCTGGCGGCGACAGGGTTCACAAGGTGACTTCAGGGTTGAACCATAAAGGAATCAACCATAAAGGTTCAACTGCGAACGATGAACTCACTGAGGGATACACTTCATGTGTTGCCACCAGATGTCTCTCACTGCCTGAATTTCGGCTTTACGTAATAGGCACGAGCTTCAACTTTTTTGTGGTGAAGAGGTACATGAATCTGTGAACTTGATGCTTTGAATTCCATTTCTGAGGATAACAGAGCGATTTTCAGGACAATTTGTGCTCCATGTGCAAATGTACGTCAGCCTATTCAAATGTACACAGATGACCCTGCGCTCACATCGTTCGTGGGGTTCCCATTAATTCAGTCCTTTTGTATCATAAGATCAACTAGTCGGAATTCAACAAAATTTGCAGTGAACGTGCAGAACGGTCTTGCCTATCATATGGAATAGTCAAAATGCAAATCTGTTGAGGTTTAAAGGGATATTGTCCATATTTATAAAACGCTAAATTTGTAAGTTGAACCTTTATGGTTGATTCCTTTATGGTTGAACTCATCCTCGATATTTCGATTTCGATATTTTGTCCTATTCCCAGCCATCAGTCTGCATGTGTTTGTGTGTGGCTGATCAGCTAATTTCTCAAGTGAGCTGTTGTACGGTTGCTTTTAGTTACTTGTACATTCCCTGCCAGCACACATCATCACTCCATGTCGACTGGCACAAGTGAAGAAAGACACTTTGGGTCATTAGCAGTTCTATCGTTAGAACCGTCGTAGGCCGGTTACAAGTACAGTGGTTGACGATAATTGCAACCGGCCTAAGGCGGTTCTAACGATAGAACCGCTTTATGAATACGACCCTTTACGTTTTCCTCACGGAAACTTCGCAAAATACTGAGTGTGAATTGTGGAATTTGCCAAATGTACTGACATATCAGTACCGGTACATACAGATAGGCTAATAATGATCGTTAGCACTGCCAGCACTTGACTGTTGTTTTGAATGAACTGTGGGCTGATTTTCGCAATAATTTATCTAGCACTAGCATAGTACCCGTCCTACGGACGGGTAGAGGTGTCACCATAGGGAGTAAGAGTGGCCATGAACTGATGAAGTAGATGCCAAAGACATGGTGCAGAAAGTTCCTGAATATTATGGCTTTTAGTATTTTTTCAGCGGACCACCTTTCAATCATGGTATGGATCACGCAAAAGACCGGTGAACGTCCGCACGGACGGGCAGGGGTGGTGCCGGTTTTAGGACTTTTTCCCTCGGACATTTGCCGCCAGATTTTTGGCCCCCGGACATTTACCCCTGTAGGACATTGCCCCTCCGTCGAACACNGGGGGGGGGGGGCAAAATCCAGGGCAAATGGAGGGGAAAGTGTCCTCCTGATACCGTCCCACTGCGACACTGATAGTCAACCCAGTTTTCTATCCTTTTCCTTTGGTTCAGATTCATAGGAATGAGGCCTAGTGTGACAATTAAATGAGTAAATAGGATGCCATTTGTTGAAGATTCTTGCCAAAAACACGTTGAAGAGACTTTGAATTGCTAAAAACTGATCATATCGCACTGTACATGGGCCTAACATGTGACAGTTTGTTGTTGATGTTGTTCTTGACAACATACCTGGAGGAAGGCCAATGAGGCGGAGCCGGATACGGTTCCATCGTTCAGGTCTGAACCAAACAATCAAAACAAACAAAAACCTGAGAGGGATTTCCTCAGATCCCAAAATAGACTTCGACTGTTAGGAATGGAATCCCCCTTCTAAATCCACTTTGTTGCACCTGAATTTGGATAACTTTGTTCCCATAACACTCTGTGAGTAAATATCTATCATTTTCAAGTATGTGGCATGAGTTGAAGTGAGCAATGTCCGTGGAAATTGCTAACAAAAATATAGCTGTTGCCTTTTATAATATAGATATAGATTATAATATAGATTCCAGGCAAGTTGGATACTGCTGCGGAGATGTAATATTGTAAAAGATCCAGCTTATAAACCAGGGCCTTTATGAGGCCCCTGGATGGCCATTTGAACCAGGCACTCTGGTGACTGAAGCCACCTACTCTGCCATCATGTGAAATAATGCTGGTTCCGATCGGCTGGTGTGCTGGCTTATCCCTCCCGCTTGTTTTCAACATAGAAAATCGCTTTTGCGAGAGGTATGGTATAAAAGCAGTGATTATTGAGTTGTGCCTTGTAATCCGCCTGAGACAGATGTTCTGTGCTGCCAATAATGCCCGCGATGATGAAGTTCCTGGTAGGTATTGACTAATTCCTATCCGAAATGCACTGTCATCATGGTCATACTGATGATTGAGGTGGAGATGTATAAGCGGCCCATACATGATCAATATTATTGCACAATATGGGGCCCGAAATAGGGACATGTGCTTCTGGCATGATGGGAAGAAAGAATGGCAATACCGCCCATTTTGAGCCTCATATTGTGCAATAATATTGCGTGACGGACGGCTTTAAGCGGTCCATCATCGTACAATATTATTGCACAATATGGGGCCCAAAATGGGTGTCGTGCTTCTCGCATGATGGGAAGAAGGAAGATTGGCAATGATATTGCTTATTTTGAGCCTTATATTGTGCAATAATATTGCACTTGTATCCGGCAGCTTAGGCACAGTTGGGAGATACCGAAGCAGGCTGTGCAGGAGTCAGCACTGTGGACTCAAACCCAAATGCTAGTGAAGCTGTCAGCTCCAATCAATTCTTTGGCCAGTCATCAGTCATTGCTCAGACAGATGTGACGAAAGAAACAAGCTTGTGAGCTTCAATCAAAGCTGTGGGATTTGTCATTCGAGTGCCTTGAGCTCTTTAATGCAGCTTGCGGAAAATGAGAATTAACATGTCTGTCTTTGAGTTCTTTGATCGTGTGCAGTATATACAGTGGAACCCCGGTCGACGACCACCCCTATAACGCGACCACCCCGGAAAGACGACCAGTTTTCAATTGTCCCGATAGTTTTTCTCTTTATTTCCCTTTGGAGAGTTTCACTAACGCGACCACCCCGCTATCCAGACCGCGACCACAGCTTTGGCTGTCCCAAGTGGCAATTAGCACCTCGGTAACACGACCACCCGCAACCTAATTAATGGTCTGATTATCAAACAAAGGCGAGTCAGCAGTGTGTGTGTACCAAACAGGACCAATTAACACATGACATAAGCCATGTGCATGACGGTTGGGGTCAGCGATCATAAAAGGCAGGCCTAAGCATGAGACTGGCGCAGTATTTACACGGAATTCACCATTTCCACACCTGCCAGTCGTACTCCTAGTCGTCACAGGGTCAGTGGGCTATCTACTAGTATCAGGCCAGGCTGGAGATTGTCTAGTCTGGTTTATTAAACGAAACATGGATAAAAAAGAAAATATGACACTCAGTTTACTTCGGTCTGGATCGGCACTCATCGGGCCGATTTCGGTAAGGCGACCACCCCGCTAACGCGACCAGTTTGGGTCTGTCCCGTGGGTGGTCGTGTTACCGGGGTTCCACTGTATACATTCTCAGATCTATCGATGATTTTTTTTGGACAAATAATGGATTTTCTGTAGTTTTAGTCCAATCTCTCCTACCTATTACGTAAAGCCAAAATCCAGGCAGTGAGAGACATCTGGTGGCAACACCTGAAGTGTATCCCTCAGTTACTTCATCGTTCGGCGTCAAACCTTTGGTCCGTATTCTAGAAGCTTCCTTAACTCTAAGGTCTACCTTTAGCTATTGTTTCCAGGGCAAAATACAAAAGCTTTAAGTGGACGTTAGAGTTAAGGAGGCTTCTAGAATACGGGCCTTTATGTTTGATTCCTTTATGCTTAAACTGAGAAGTTTCATATTGCTTCTCTGTCATCTGGGGAAATACTTTTGGAATGAGGAGGCTGTAAATTCTCTGAGTATAATCTTCTCTTTGATGGCGTCGGTGTCGAGAGATATTGGCACAATAGGATGTTCCACAACATAATCTTGTCAGCGGTAAATAGATTTCCATGATGGTGTATGGAAGAGAGGGCCACCATCCATCAAGAAATCAATGGCAGGGCTGAGGATTTTTCCCTATTATTCTAAGGCGAACCAGAGACTTGAGCCTAGTTCACACTGCAGGCGTGGTGCGACATGGTCCGATGCGAAATTTTTCACGCCTGATTGTTTCCACTGTTACGCCTAGCTGTTCACACTTGCGGTGCGACGCAATGCGGTAAGAAGGCTGAAATCCTTTGTTCAGATCGCGCTGCGTCGCACTGCACCTGCAGTGTGAACTAAATCTGATATAAAAGGAAACGTTGTCTCCAAATTTCGCAAATTTTTGACTCCAACCGGGGTCTTCCTCGGGCACTTTCTAGTCGAGCTACCAGAAGTGTTAAGCCTAAGCTGTTCACACTTAGTCATGTTAGTGCGACGCGATGCGGTAAGAACACTTCTGGTACCGGTAGCTCGACTAGAAAGTGCCTGAGGAAGACCCCGGTTGGGTCGAAAATTTGCAAAATTTGGAGATGACGTTTCCTTTGATATCATTTTGTGTGTCGTTCTTTGTGCTTATTCTGTTGGATATTAAAGATAAAACCAATAAGAAACATTCTTTCTTCAACCATCCTCCTGCACACTGCTTTTACAGACAACGCCATGTTATACGATACGACCCTAATCGGAGACTGCAAGGCACATTCATTGGTGCTCACCTATCTTTGAAAGATTCCTACTGCAATTCCTTGGTGCTTAAATCAATTTGATCCTGTGTCTTTCAACAAGTGGCAAAATGGGATACACATGATATCACACAGTGACGCTAACAAATCTTGCAAAGTCTGTCTGACCATGACTCAACTCTAACCAATGGGTTAAGTAATGGGACCCTGACATGTCTGATCTGCCAGCAGACCCACAAAGGCAATTTCTCTAATGGCTACGACTGGAAACCCAATTATCTCAATGTTGACACCATTGTATTTGACCCTGCACTCCTCTCGATTGAAATCTGAGTTACCCATGTTCGGTGGCAATGCTAGACGGATTTCCACAATGTTGGGAATGTTGGGATGCAGTGTTACAAAAAAGGGGAAGCTCAAAAGAAGATGTTCCATTCTGAAAGATTCGAAAAATCATTAGCTGTGGCCTTGAAGATTAGGTCAGGATCAAGTTCCAGATACAGCTCTAATACAGCCATGTGTTCATTTCAACCTGTTTCTTTAATTTCAACCATCTAATGAGGAGTCGGCAAAACTAATCCGTGACGTGGCGCTGACGAACAACTCAGTTAAAACGATGACGTTGAAAGTCAAGCCAACGTTATTTGCCATTTAATTCTGAAACTACACACTACTTCTAGCCCAAAATCTGAAGTCGCCAATTGAATTTCAAACTTTACACATTTATTATCAAGTATAGGACTGACTCAATGTATCTGAATGTTTTCAAACGAAAATTCACGCGGGAACATGTTGAATTTCATCGATAAAATTGACTATTTTAACGTAAACAACAGACCGAAGAGCAACGTCATTGATTCTGAATGACGCATCGCACATTAACGTCACGAATGACGCGCGACGTCAATGACGTTTCCATCGTCGCAGCGCATGCGCTTTTGTGTTAAAACTGAGTTGTTCCCCAGCGCCTCCTTTGGGGACTCCAGTTCCCCATTGATTTCTTGATGAAGACCCTCCTCCCACACAATTATATCTGTTCTGCCTTATAAACCATCCTTCCATGACCCAATGAAGCAGTATATAAATCTATACACCTCCTCCAGGCTATCATATATCATATATCAGAATCGTTCAACGTCATTTCTATGTAGGATGGAAGCAACGAGTGGTTCAGTGTCACGTTTTGGGTTACAGGGAAGGTGAAGCTTTTGTTTCCAAAACTTTTTGTTTGTGAGTTTTTTCTTATTTCCCAGTGGAGAAGTACATCAATACTCTGTAAGAATCCCCATGCCAGACATATTTTGTGTAAGCTTAAGCTGCATCCCTGGACTGATGGTATATGTGACCCGTTCTCGCAAACCAGGCATGTGTCGCTCTTAGCTTGGCAGGTTGAAACCAAATGTTTGTCAGTTTCAATATTGCAGTCTGTCTGTTATGAAATCTGAACAATGTGGCTATTCTTACGGCGATGCTTATTCTTACGACGATAGTTTTTGGGAGTTTTTAGGGTATTAGGATTAGGGATTAGGGTTCAGGGGAGGGTTAGGGGTAGGGGTAGGGTTAGGGTTAGGGCATAGGCTAAGGATTGGGATCGTCGTAAGAATAGTGTAGTACATCGTATGTAAAATGCATTAGAGATCGTCGTAAGAATAGCCGCAGCCAAATCTGAAACAATCTATTTCTTCCATTCTCTCCTGGTGCCATCTTATATAGTTCGTTTAGGCTCACCTTCTGAGCGACATGTGCCTGGTTTTGCCAGAACAGGTCACATATTTGGTAATTTGATAGCCTCTAAATAAGGAAGAGCGAGAGCTAAGTTTAGACTACTCTTTTAAAAGTGAGTGTGAAAAAGTAAATCTTCAGTTTCACCATTAATGCCATTCTTGTCTTATGAAATGTCACTAATGTCCGAGACACGTGGGATCCATGTGAAAAAATTCATGAAATACAACAAAAAACTTAAAGGTGCTCTAGTTCGAATTGTAAACATTACGGTGTGCCACCTATTATCATCTTCTGGTACTAACAAATCAGATAAAATCGAATTAAATCTCGCCTTTCACAACTTTTTGTTTGTTTTTGAGCGTAAAATCATAAATATATTTCAGTTACAAGAATATTTATCAAGATAGATATAAAAATAGATAACATTAATGTTTTGGTATACATGGTGCTGCCACCTGTCCAAGGAAAAATAATTATTATAATCAACCCTGTAAATAAACAAACCGTAATGTTTACAATTCGAACTAGGGCACCTTTAAAATCTATGTCGGGGTCAGTCAACGTTTCACTCTTTCAAGGATTATTTCCACTCTATTAAAAGAGCGGTTCTAGCTCTTTTAGAGCCAATTTCACTCTTTCTTTTTCAGAGAGGAGGTAATGGTAATTTTGCTGATATTGGGCACTGTAGAATGAAATGTGACCCATCACAGCAAAATCAGTCGCATGTCGCTCAGAAGGTGAGCCTCAATGAACTAAGATGACACCAGGAGAGAATGGAAGAAATAGATTGCTTCAGATTTCGTAATTGAAACTGACGAACATTGGTCTCATCCTGCCAAGCTAAGAGCAACATGCACTGGTTTTGCTATGACGGGTCACAAGTGACCCGACACGACAAAATGAGTCAGAATGCTCACAGAAGACGACCCAACATGTCCAAGGTGACACCAACGGTTTGTTGATTTCAGGATTGTCTACCCATTGTGAAATTTGATTTTGTCGATTTCTGTAGTTGTTGTCTGGCGTCAACTTTGGTCTTCTTCTGTGCGACTTCCGACTCATTTTGTTGTGCCGGGTCACAAATGATTGATGCTTCATGTCTGCCATGCATAGCCGTACTTACACTACAAACAAAGTCCGGACTTCTCCTGCTTACACTACAAAATAGGTGGGCTTAATGAAGCCCGGGTCTACAAAGTGCGGACTTCCTAAACCCAGATGTCATGAGTGGGTCTAGATGAAGGCCGCTCTGGGCCCGGGCTTCTACTTCAGGTGTAAGTGCAATTACATGTGTTCTTACATTGAGAGACCAGTGGATGTGACCTCCAATTCACCTGTGATTGCTGGGTTTCATATTTGTAGTGTAAGTGCTCTGGTGGAGAAACCCGGGCTTCAAAAAATGAGTGCGGACCTGATAAAACCTAGACTTCTCTTTGTAGTGTATAAGTACGGCTATAGAAAGAGCTGTGCAACTTGTGTGTTTAAAATGTATGCTGATGTGATATGAGAAATGGTTGATGTTTGATAGTAATGACAAAATATCAAAAACATTGCATGACAAAATGAGCTCTGTCCAATATCTGTGTTATGCATGAAGAAACAGCAAAATGTACACTGAGCAGTTAGTTGACCATTATTGTCTGCTAATTCAACACAGCCATTATAGATTTCTGGTTACTATTTGTTACATTTCATGCTGCAGAGTTGCTGCTTTTTCTTGCACTACTGGCCTGTTCTAGAGGATGGCATTCTGATTTTTCCCACAACTTTTTTTTTATTTACACCACTTTTGATCTGAAGTGGTGGTCGAGTGGGAAGCAATGCCAGATTGTGTGGGGGTCCAGTCAGCCTAATGTTTGGCCTCTGTTGGTCTCATGCTTGGCTTCATTAGCTCACCCGTGAGCTATAGTCGTCAGTCAGCGTCCGTCGTCGTCGTCCGTCGTAGTCGTCCGTCGTCCGTTAGTAGGGCACGTTTCGTAACCGCTGGAGCTATTGATCTGAAACTTGGTACATATATACCCCTAGGTCAGATGACCTTTGACACGAAGTTTCGGTCCGATTCGATTCTTGGCTTGGCCTCCAGGTGGCCAAAACCAAAAACACAAAAAGCGCAATAACTCCTTAACTAATGATTGGATCATCTCCAAATTTTTATCATAGGTGTATCTAATTAGGATACATAACATATATAACGGGTTTTTGGTTTGACCTACTTTTCAAGGTCACACAGGTTAAAGTTCGATAAAAGTAACGAACCGGCCGCAGTTCTTAATTATTCCACCGAGAGTCTTCATATCTTGCATAAACGTGTATTAGAGGGGTACCTTCAAAAATACCTAGTTTCGGCCCGATCGGACATCCAATATGGCCACCAGGTGGCGTAACCTGAAAATCATCCAAGTGCTAAAACTCAGGAATGGCTTGACCCAGATTGCTCAAACTTGATATTTACCTCCCTCTTGATGACCTTTTACAAGCACGTCAAATTTCGGCCTGATTAAACTTCCAATATGGTCACCAGGTGGCGTAACCTGAAAGTCATCAAATGTGCTATAACTCAGGAACGACTTGACCCAGAGCGCTCAAATGTGCTATGTGGCTCCCTCTAGATGACCTTTATGTGCATGTGAAGTTTTGGCCCGATCGGACATCCAATATGGCCGCCAGGTGGCATAACCCCGAAATCATTTTGAAGTCCCGCAACTTGGGAATGACTTGACTTGACCCAGATTGCTCATAACTGACATGCACCTCTCTCTGTCATTACACTATTATGTTCAAACGGGTGAGCACATGGTCCATGGACCATTTTTTCGCTACCATAGAGTGGGTAAGCGCCATCCCTGCCTCTATGGCTGTACAAATTGAAAGAGTAGAAACGAACTCAGACCGAGAACCAATCATGCTAATTCTTTTCAATTAGCCTGTTTTAATTGCTTTTAAAAAGCTATGAAATGGTCTGAAATTGTTGAGGGATTTCTGCTGCGGGACTTTGTCCACAGTGTTACCAAAACTTGGTGAACAAATTCTGAGATGAATTTCAACCTGCTAGCTGTGTGCCTTTTAAAGAAATCAATGATGTGAATTGCCTTGTCTACACCATGATGGAGAAAGTATGTTGAGGACACTAAAAGTTGAACAATACCAAATAATCCATGTCTCCTCAGTGTAGTTGTTGAAAACGATATATCTACATAGTCATGATAGTGGTTGAAAAAGATATTGCTGCCAGCACTCCAAGTGTGGCTAATGTGGAGACTGATAGATCCAGCTGGCTACCATTCCTATGTTGTGAAGAAATTAGATCTTCGCCTCCTTTGATCAAACTAAAGCCTAGCGTACATCACACTTGCGACTGGAGACAACTAGTTGCTACTGAGCTACTGGCGACTGGGAGGATCTAGCTGGAACTGGAGGCGATTGATCAGTCGCCAGAAACGGTGGACGCACCCTTGTGACTTGCCGAACTGAGAACTTTGCCAGTCGCCGCATGTTGCACACGTTCAACTTTCTAGCGACTAGTTGTACCCAGTTTCGTTCAGTCGCTGCAATGTACGCGTGCTTGCAAAGTGCCAGATTTCTGAACGAAACTAGTCTCGTCGAGTTTCAATGCCTCGGATGTTAGGCCATTCTTTTTTTATTTGTTGTTTAGCGGACCCGCCGTATTTAGATTTTGGCAATTTGGAAAAAAAATAAAATTAAAAAAAAAAAAATCTTTTTTATTTCCGCCGGTCCCATTTTTCAACCTTTCAATGTTTTTTTGAAAATCATGCTTCAGCTCAGCGAGGTATGAGCACTCTATTAAAAACATTTGGTGAGGTCCCGTCCAGTGCTGTTGAAGGGGATATTACCGAACATTTGCCGCGTTCGTCGGCCGGGCAGATTGGCGACACCGACAGCAATCGTGATATTTGAGTTTTTTATTTCCGCCTGTCTTGGTTTCACTGGATAAAGGCTAGCTAAAACAAAAAATATAAATCCATCAGAAAGATTGGACTTTTGTTTTTATTTTTTTTCCTGTCTCCTGTCTTGAGTTTAGGCGAGACTTTTTTTATACCTTGGTTAGCGTGCCCGCCGCTCCGTGAATTCCCCCCAAAAAAATAAAAATAAAATTTTATTTTCGGCCATTTAGCGTGCCCGCCGCACTCGAAATCGCTGAAAATCAGAATAAAAAAAAAAACTTTTTCTTTATTTTTTTCCCACCCGCCGCCGTCATGGCCGTGGATGCAAAACTGTGCAGAAGAGGGCAAATACTTCTGCAAGCTGAGGAACGCTAGGGAGGATTACAACACCCTCAATCAGAGTACTACACAACTTGCACAATGCCAAACTATATTGCAAGTAAATTGGCAAATCAATGTCAATGAAATTTGGGGTAATAAGTTGGAGACAAAGTTACTTTATTTTGAAATAAACTTTTATTTTTATTTTTCCCTCCTCTCTGCTGCTCCTACAGAAAGATTCTGTGAAAGCTGAAAATAAAATTTTATTTTTATTTTTTTTCCGACCGCCTATGGATGTCCTTGGATAAAAAAGCACGCTAACCAAGGTATAAAAAAAGTCTCGCCTTACTGGAAAAAAATCCGCTAAACAACAAATAAAAAAAGAATGGCCTTACAAATGTACCTGAGTTGCCGCAAGACTTCAGTGAATATAAGACTTAACTTTGTTGGCTGCTTTTTGTCCATTTTCATGAATTCCTCAAATGAACCAATGGATTTTGTTGGAATGTCCTCTGTTCACGTTCAGAAGGAACTCAATTCCTGGTGTGTACTATAAAGAGGCACTCCTGACAGTCGTATCAAAATAATGTATCGATCAACACAGTTTGAACCCACACAGTATTCAATAATAGTAATGAATAAAGTGTTAGCTTGGCCAACCAAGATATGCCATCAGTCATGCAGAGCAAATATTGAAGCTCTTTTATGGCTGTATAAGTGTAATGTAATAAACAAGAATCATCGTTATAAGAAAGAAGACACGGTCGATTGGTGATGCTGTACATTCACCGCATAATTTTCATAATAAAATGGATTTTTGTTGCTGTAGTAGGAAGAGAAAGAACTGATCGATGCTTCACTGGTTCATTCTGAATGTTGGTGCTTAACCCTTTCGCCTAAGTATTAAGTTGAAAAATGTACATTTCGTAACATGAATTTCTCCTACGCGTCTGAAAATTGGTCAAAACTTTTTTCTCCTCTTTCTTTTGGCGCCAGTTGCGTAGCTGCTTCCGTTCCGGAGAAATGGCCATTTCACTTCGGTCACAAAATTATACTCCGGAATTCCATGAGATGACGTCACTGATTCCCCCCTGCAGTACACCACGTGACCCCGCCTGTCGTCGGCTCGCTTTTTGCAGACGTTCTGCGCTTTTCTGAACTTAGTTTCCGTCAATTAACTTGAGAATGCTTTGCACAATCAATCAAGGCCCATATTCATAAAACCTTGCTAGCATAGTTGGCTTCTAGTTGCATTGGCCTGTACAAACTTGGCACGTGCGGGCAACTAAGCCTAGCAAGGTTTTATGAATATGGGCCCTGAATTTTTTTGTGAGGGTTGGTCTCTATCAGGGGACGGTTCCTTTCGACGACCAGCTCCGCTGCCCATCCAAGATGGCGGCTATGGTGGCCATCTTGAAATTGGTTTCTGTCGATTAACTTGAGAACGCTGTGCACAATCAACCTGATTTTTAGCCCGCTTGGCCCATAGGCCAAAAGGGCTTATGCTGTGCTTGGCGCCTTTAGTGGTGGTCTGTCGTGCGTGCGTTAGTGCGTGCGTGCGTGCGTGTGTCCGTAAACTTTTCCCTTGTCAGATGGATAGCGCCGTCAGTTTTTGACCGATCATTTTCATATTGCATATGGGTGTGTATGACCACAAAATCTAGGTCAAGTTCGATTTTGGGTGCGATACGATTGCTACTTTGGCCAGTAGGGGCGTTTTGTGAAAAAATTCAAAGGCCTGTATTTTGCGAATGGCTTGAGCTATCACGATGAAACTTTGTATGCATGTACCTCTAGCTTGTGGTGACTTGCACACGAAGTTTCGGTGCAATCTGATTCTCCACTTTGCCACTAGGGGGCCAAAATGAAAATATCAAATTTTTCCTTGTCAGATGGATAGCGCCTTCAGTTTTTGA
>NMRB01001168.1:72899-87422 GCA_002633025.1 Notospermus geniculatus | reverse complement strand
TATCACGGATATTTTCGCGGGCCACGAAATTCATTGTTTATTTACATTTTGTTTGTTTATGTCCAGGCTTTCGTTGTCTTGTGAGTAAATTATTGGTGGCATGCCCCTCTAGAAATTCTGTTGATTCCAAAAGTATTCATTTTGGTGGGTTGGCATGTCCCAAAAGTCCAAAATAACATAATGTAAACATCCATGTTTACAAACATTGAATGTAAACAATGAAGTCGTGATATATTATCTTTAAAAGGAATGATTATTTATCACTGTGGAAACCATATGGGAAATGGTGGGGATATCACAAAGGTTGTCTTTCAGTGGAATGGTTCTCCTGGTGTGAGAGGTGTCGTTGGGGCAAGGTTCTGTGTTATCTTTGGATTACAGAACTGTAATCCAAGATACCACAGGTAATACCACAGATAATAACATTAATAACTTTATTAATGTTGTCATATTCTTGTATTTTCAGATTGGCAAAACAAAGCTGTTCTTCCAGTTGAGACACATTGAGGAACTTCAGAAAATATCAAAAAAGTTGGAACAGAGCATACTACTGATACAAAGAGGTATGTTCCTTTTATTCATTTAAGGAAGATGAGATTACCATGGTTAATGGCATTCATTGCTTTCATGCTCTAACGAATGCAGATGGCACTATAGTTGCACTCTCCTGCTGCATCACTTGTTAACTGCAGTTGGTATTGATATTGATGGCTAATAGCCACTGAATTATTTTGCAATTTCCTAGATTTTCCATTGGCATCATGCTAACGGGGTGACCCACATGTGAGGCAGTCTAGGAAAATCTGTTGGATGTCGCTGAATGATCAACAAGCAGGGCCGGATCCAGGATTTACAGAAAGGGGGGGGGGGCGTAACTCGACAGAGTTGGTGAGCACCGAAAAAGTTGAGCCCAATTGGGGGGTCTAAGTGCTTTTAGATGCATTTTCCTGGCATCTGAGAACAAATTACTAGAATTTTTATGTGATTAAATTTTTCTTGTGAAAAAATTAATTGCTCTGCCAAAAATAGGAGGACTTATGCCCCCCCTGGATCCGGCCCTGAACAAGGGCTGTCAGATTGCCTGTGCATTGATCTGCTAAGTTAACCTGTTATAAAATACATTATCATGACTTCTGCTAAAGGGTTGATATAAATCTAATGAGCCTTTACTGTAATATGATAAAAAAGCTTGTTGGTCAATGTCATGATGACTTTCACCTTCGTCTTGCCATTCGATTGCAATGATTGCTCCTTTGACATTATCATCAGATAATGGACTCACTCCGACCTACATTACCAAGGACAGACACATTGGCAGTGATGCCATCTACCTTGAGGGTGACGTACCACCGTCTCCAGAGCCATTCCAATGGCCTACATTTACATGTAACCCGTGGTTGTTTGTGCAAAGGTTTGCTGATGCTAAGTTTTTGTGCTGCCATCTCATGTGGTGTTGGAGAACTGTAGGCATGATATCATTCCTTGTTGGAACCTGTCCCTTACCATTTTCCCATTCCTTTCTGGTGGAGATCAAGACCTTCTGGCCAAAATCGTGTCAGAAAAACTTCTGTGGATGACTGTTGTTTACATGTGGTTGATGGATCTGTTGTAAAAGTTAATTCACTTGCTTTCCTGGTCATTCTGGGGAAGGACTTGAACCAAAAATGGCTTTATTTCCAAATTTCTTCCTACTCTAAATTCCCATTTACCTGTCCCTCACCTGAACTCAGAAAAAACGACTAAATCCTCTAAGTTGAAGATATCACACGCTGTCATTCTTTGCCAGGCTTGGGAGTGGGACAAGTAAGTGCACAGGACATTACTGTTTCTGACCATAACCCCACCCCATTATCTTCAACTTAATTAGGACTTAGTTTTTTTTCTGAGTTCAGGAATGGGAGAGGTAAGTGGGAGTTTAGAGTAATTATGTTGTATTGATGATGACCATGCAGTTCTGTTTAGTTGCTGCTTTGGTCCCTGCATGATGCTCTTTTTGCACATGTTTAAAGGAGTTAGACGCCGAAGTTGTAAACACTCACTCACTGGTTCTCTATCCACGGACGCCTGCGGTGCTGCCACCTATTGTCGGTGATATGTACTGACGTGAATATCGTGAGTGAGTTGCATCGGACTGGGAACCAGTCTAACGATCACGGGTGCTGCCACCTGCACGAAGGAATAAAACTAGTTTGCCGACCATATTTGTAAACAAACCAGCTTGTTTACAACTTCGGCGTCTAACTCCTTTAAGTGAAGCAGATACTTGATTACAAATGTGAGGTATCGGCCCTGGAAAACAACCCTTCCCATATCTCCTTATTCAGCAAGGAAGCGTTTAAAGTGCCACTGTTTGTATGATGTATGCCTCATTATTTCACTCATATTAACTAACTAATAGTAGGAATTGATCTCGGCATTCAATGATTCTTTCAGTATTCAGAGGATATTCAGCCAGAAAACAATATCTTCGGGTCGTCGAGCTCAAACAACAACAGGAGAAACACGTCTTTGCATTCCTACTGGACGTTGAGAATCACCTGACCTCAGTGGATGAATTGTTGGCTGAGCAACGTGACCATGATCAGAAACGTTACGATGACATGATAAAGCAAAAAACGGAAGAAGTTCAGTTGCGGGCAATGGAAGACGGCAAAAGGTGAGGAAAGTTGGTATCTGCAGATTGTGCGGTCTGTTTAGGCCAAAATAGTGAGGTTTCGCAAATCTGACGAAACGCGAAGTACGAAATACGAAATTGGGCTTCATTTCCATGACATAATGTATTTCAGGAGATGGTTGGTATCACAAGTATTGCCTGCTGAGAGCGTCTTTTGGCGTATGACGATAGACCGATAGAGTTAGGGCTGGTTCATACGCTGTCCGGATTTTATGCCGACTATGATCAATTTCAATGTGTGTGAACATATTCACGCCTTGGAAACCTGCGATCAGTTTCATGCGCTTGATGGTCCACAAGGAGGTATGAGCCAGCCCTTACAGTGATATAAAAACTTTTGAAATTTATCTTTCGTTTCAACTTCGTAGATACGAAGTGGAAATTTAAAAATTCAAGATGCACCAGAACTCTCTTGGTCTTACATGATAGGCTAAAAGACGCACTGGCAGCAGGGACATTTGTGGTTGCAACCATCTCCAGAAATACATTAGGTCCTGGAAATGAAGTTGAATTTCGTACTTCGTATTTCGTCTGATTTGCGAAAACTCCCTAATGAAACTCATCTACTTTCAGGGCATGTATGTGAGGTGGTCTAGGAAAACCCGTCGCATGTCAATGAGTGATCAACAAGGGCTGTCAGATTGCCTGTGCATTAATCTGCTACTGCTTTCCTTTTGCGAAGTACATTTCAGCCCTTTGATTATGCCCCCGACTTCCGAAAAAGTCGGGGGCATTATGTCGTGGCGCGTGCGTCGGTGTCGTCGTCGGTGTCGGTGTCGGTGTCGGTGTCGTCGTCGGTGTCGTCGTCGGTGTCGTCGTCGGTGTCCGTTAACATTTGGTTTCCGTTAATTAGCTTGAGAACGCTTTGACCGATCGACCTGAATTTTTTTGTGAGGGTTGGTCTATATGAGGGGACGGTTCCTTTCGATGACCAGCGCCGCCGCACTTCCAAGATGGCGGCTATGGTGGCCAGCGTGAAATCGGTTTCCGTCGATTAACTTGAGAACGCTTTGCGCAATCAACCTGAATTTTTTTATGAGGGTTTGTCTTGGTAAGTGGAAGGTTCCTTTCGATGACCAGCTCCGCCACCCATCCAACATGGCGGCTATGGTGGCCATCTTGAAATTGGTTTCCGTCGATTAACTTGAGAATGCTTTGCGCAATCAAGCTGAATTTTTTTGTGAGGGTTGGTCTCGATAAGGGGACGGTTCCTTTCGACGACCAGCTCCGTCGCCCATCCAAGATGGCGGCTATATGGTGGCCATCTTGAAATTGCTTCCGTTGATTAACTTGAAAACGCTTTGCGCAATCAACCTGAATTTTTTTGTGAGGGTTGGTCTCTATCAGGGGAACGTTTATTTCGAAGACCAACTCCGTTGCCCATCCAAGATGGCGGCTATGGTGGCCATCTTCAAATCGGTTTCCGTTGAATTACTTGAGAACACTTCGACCGATCAACCTGAATTTTTTTGGGAGGGTTTGCATCTATGAGGGGAGGTTCCTTTCAATGACCACCTCTGCCGCCCATCTAAGATGGCGGCTGTGGTGGCCATCTTGAAATTGGTTTCTGTCAATTAACTTGAGATTGCTTTGTGCACAGAAAACATACCAGTCGGGGGCATATGCCACGCTCTGCGTTGCTCTTGTTTGAAATGTGTGGGTTCACCAAGGCCATCACTTGCCTCAAATGCAACATTGGCTGACAGGTTTCCCTAGACTGCCTCACATATATGACCCAGTACAGCAAAATGAATCACAGTTACCGGAAAATGGAAACTGAGGAAAAAGTGTCTTTTCTGAAATGTTCAGAATGGTGACAATCTTGCCAATATCTTGATAATTATGCCCCCGCTCAACGAAGTTGAGATGGGGGCATTGTGTTCTCAGTGGGTTTCCGTCGTCGTCTGCCACCGCACTATATTCCGGACTATAGCCCTTGTTACACTACATAAAAAACCCGTGTCGAACCCGGGTTTTTTCTGTCCACACCTGTTAAAAACGCGGTGTAATCATCCCCTCCGAGCTCGAACGGGTTTTGGAGGGCTTAATTTAGGTCCCCGTCACAAAATTTGAGTACGGGCGCCGGTCCTCAGGAGGGATTTTTCAGAGCCGGGCTAGACCCGGGTGTCAAAAAACCCGGCAGGGTTTTCGCCAGGATTTTTTTCCAGGGTACGACCTGAGAAAAAAAAAATTTTGAAAAATTTTTTTTGAAAAAAAAAATTTTTTCAAATTTTTTTTTCCTGTTAATAATGGCCTCCAGAATCATTTTTAGCTCACCTCTGTGAGGTGAGCTTCTCCCATGGGGTGTCGTCCGTCGTCCGTCGTCGTCGTCGTCCGTCGTCGTTAACAGGGGTGGCACGTTTCTAAACCGCTTGGGTTACAAACTTGAAATTTGGTGTACAGGTACCCTATGGTAAAAACTATCTCTGGACCGAAACTTAGCGCTGCTGCTTGTACACTCTGGCCTGTAGGGGGCGCTTTGTGAAAACCTTCTTTCGGCCGTATCTCCTGAACGCGGTTAGCTAGAACCACGAAACTTTTATGGTGGGTTCCTCTGATGAGACTTCATCACATAAATCCCGGGTTTTTGATTTGACCTACTTTTCAAGGTCACAGAGGTCAAAGTTCAAAATTCACTGTTTGGTGGCACATTTCATTGCTATTTGACATAGAGTGTTGTGATTTGGTGTGAAGATATATCTAGGCACCCTGCACGAATGCACCAAATTTCAACCCGATCGGACTTCAAATATGGCCGCCAGGAAGCCATCTTGAAAAATGGACTTTGACCCACATTTTAAAAATGGGAGTAGGTAGGATGTTTTAACGTTGTCAAAATATGTATCTAGGTACCATATAAATATGTGGTAAATTTCAGGCAGATTCGATGTCAAATATGGCCGCCAGGGAGCCATCTTGAAAAATGGACTTCGACCCACACCTCATAAATAGTGGTAGCTAGGATGCTTTAACCGTGCCTAAATATGTGTCTTGGTACCGTCTACTTATATGCCAAAATTCGGTTCGATTGGACTTCAACATGGCTGCCAGGCGACCATCTTGAAAAATTGACTTTGGCCATATCTCATCGGTAGTAAATGTTACGATGTTTCTGCACTAATCCTTCACCATTCAGTGTATCACCAGGCTACTCACACTTCATACTCTGTCACAGAGGTGAGCACAATGGCCCTGGCCATTTCATTTACACTCCAAAATGCAAAATTAGTCTTCCTTCTGCATGAAAGTTGCATTTGAAATGTAACAAATTTAAGAAAAACATTACTGAAGTGATTTTTTCAGGGTACTATATCGTACCCTCAAATTTCTTTAGGGTACTATATTTGTACCCAAAGTATACCCTCTGGCGGAGACCCTGCCCGGGGATTTCTATGTAGTGTAACCACAGCTTATAACTCAAGACAGGTTGTCCGATTTATCTCCTTTCTGTGGTATTACTAAATGTTCGTCAGTTTCTATATTTTTTGCCTATTATGAAATCTGACAGAATCTATTTCTTCTGGTGCCATCTTAGTTCGTTGAGGCTCAACTTCAGAGAGGCTCACAAATAGAGAACTTTGAGTAGATATCGATGATAACATTTTATTTAGGCCAGGAAGGAGATACTTTCTATTCAAGAAAAGAAACTAGTCTTGGGCACATCCTTGTTCAGCCCCATTCTAATGTAGGACTATCAGTCTTATTTGGTCTCAAACTACAATCATTTCCTTGTCTTCGCTGATTTTCCTGAAACTTGACACACAAACACAAGTGTCCCACTTGAGTCCTTCACATTTGAGGTCACTAGTTTTCCTGTTTTTATCTCAGGATCCCTTTGAAGGTACAGGGTTTGGTTGAACAACCAGGGGTGATGTTCATGAAACCTTTGCTATCATTAGTTGGCTGCTAGTTGTGTACACTGAAACTGTGCACTTTAGCAAGTTACTAAGCGTAGTAGATATCGAAGTAAGGCCAGACTTTTTTTATAACTTGTTTAGCGCAATTCAATTTCCAGAAATTTGTAGAGGTGGTTGGAAAAAAAATAAAAATAAACATTTATTTTCTCCCTTCACAAAAGCATTCTGTAAAACAAGCAGACTATTCATAAGACAACGATTGTGATTGGTCTCATAGTGTGGCTCTGTTCATGATGTTACTTAGGTGCCGTGAGCTCATTAGACTACTCAGGTGGGAAGGGCGGCGGTTGGAATAAAAATAAAGATAAATTTTTTTTTTTCTGTTTTGAGCAATTTTGAACGTCGGCGGGTTCGCTAAATGGTCAAAAATAAATGTTTTTTTAGCTCAGCTGACCAAAGGTCAGCAGAGCTAGTAGAATTAGTATTCAGTGGCGTCACGTGTCAGTCTGTCACCCCGTCCGTCAAACTATGCCCGACGTTTTGTAGCCGTAATAGCTAGAGACTTCAAATTTAATCTGAAGGTAGCCCTGGGTGAACTCTCCTCGGAAACAAAAAATTTGCGCGATGTGATACATAGTAAGCTCTCCAGGGGGCGTTTCCCGTAAAATGAAATATGGTGATATCTCAGGCCCTATGATATATTTGTATAAAAAAGTGACAGGACAGATAAGTTTATAATTTCTACATCAGTTCCAAGGGAAATTAATGTCAGATCGGTTCACCAGGGGGCGGTATTCAACAAAATAAAAAACAGGGGTATTTGAATTTCCCGCACTTTGAAGTTCAAAAATATGCATGAGTACATTGTAACTCAGTAACTGGTGTCCTGTCCGACATAGCCAGTGGTAACACTGATACAGTGTTGAACCTTAGCTGATAAACATGGCCACCATGCTTTTCATCACTTGAGAATTTCAACATGCTGTTATAGCCTGACTATTCTTTCATCAGGTAAGGTAACATACTTCAACTCATTCTTTTATGTGTGGCAAGTCTCAATGCCTAATTGGTAATTTAGGTCATTCAAATAGTTGTATTTGAACAGGACTGTCTCTGTGAGCATGCATTGATTGATAATGGCCTTGCCACCATGAATTAGTAGGTGTTGTGGTCTCACTAACCAGTGGGGGCATCCAGTGTTGATATTCATAATCTTCTACTACAGGTAGGGCTGCTAGCAGTATCATTGGAAACACTGCTTATATGTGCCTTAAAGTCATGAAATTCATGACTTTGAATTTTTAAGTTCGGGGACAGTTTTCAGGCTAGAGCATGTGCCTACAATTTCACTAAATTACACCCAAAAATCAATATTGTCAGCTGAGCGCATCGCCCATGGGCGACTTGTTTAATTTTGTTTTTGGAATTTCGGACGTCGGCGGGTTCGCTAAACAAGGTATAAAAAAAGTGTGGCCTAAAGCACATTAGATGATCGACACATAAAATGATATAATACAAAGGTCGTCTCTGAATTTCGCAAATTTTCGAACCCAGTTGGGGTCTTCCTCAGAAGCATTTTCTAGAAGATCCAAGAAGTGAAACTAAGCCTAGTAAGGTTTTATGAGCTTGGGCCCTGGTTCCTATTTACACAGCTTAGTGACCACACGTATGGTCAAAAAATAACAGGAAGATCAAAGGCCTAACTGTTTTATCTTTGTATGCCGTCATTGATGCAACTTGGAGCTGCGATCACTGCATTGAACCTCTTATGGCTACTGGAGCCCTGGTTACACCTATCCGAAATCCCCGTGCTTTTTGAGACACAGGGTTTTCCCGAACTAGAAAAAAACACGGCGTTGACACGGCGAGTGGTTACACTACTAAAACATGTAAAATGCGATTGGTAATAAGTTCCATATCCCGGCGATAGGGGCACTGCATGTAGGCAACTCTCCATCATCGAGTGGCTACTGGAGGCGTGAAATAGCCTCATGTGCATGACTGATCGATTTGCATCCCCATCTGTCAGGGTGTCTGGAACTACAGGTAGACACAGGGATTTCGCGGTTACACTACATAAAATCCCCGGGTCTAAAATAGCCCTGGCGTTGCCCCTTCGAGGTCGCTGGGGCTAATAAGCACAGGGATTTCAGACACGGGTCTATTTAGACTCGGCGATTTATAGGTGTAACCGCAAAATCCCCGGGGAAAGCACAAGGATTTATGTAGTGTAACCACTGCTTATATGGCAGGCTTAACTGCTTAACCTGCCCCCATGGAGGATTTCCTTTAAATCTATAAAGGAAGTGACCATCGTCATATTTTTTCACATTTTTCACACTGGGTCCCTGTTTTACTTGGCCAGACTCACCTGTTTTCTCATTCTTTCCTTTGTTCACTGATGTCTTTGACTTCAGCCTGTATATCTCACCTAGCTTTCAATTAATTCTGCGAGGAATACATGCAAACAGTTATATTTCAGGAAGTAATGAAGTTACATAAAGTTACATGTGCAGTTGCTACAGGAAGTTGTTAAGCCCACCCATAGATGGCTATACTAGAGATTGCCAGTATTTTGGGGGTATACGAGTACCTACTTCATGAATATGCAATGTTCAGCCCTTTTGTATCTAAAATTATGTCACCGTGCACTATTTCCTAATTACGTCATAAATTATTCAGTAACCGTCATTAATTGAAATTCGTTGCCGCCGACACCACGTGAACGCCGAGAGTGCACTAGATGCTGCAGCACCATAGCAACACACAGTACACAGCATCAGCTCCATTGATTTCTTCTATTGTCTGATCCAGACTCTCTGAGTGCTGCTGCGGAGTGTGTGTGGAGGGACCATGTCGTTGTCATAGCATTGCAGTCTTTGGTTTAAGCGTACGCGTGTGTCATGTGCATTTCAGTTTGCAGTGGCCACTCCATCTTTAATATTTTGCAGTTTTGCAATTTTCAGTTCGTCAGTGTCACCAAGGATGGATTTATTACTAAATCTTTCTCGCTCGTGGATTACAATGCTCACATAATGGTTTAGCCACCAATTATCTGGATCATCTCATTCATATTCAGCTGCGAAGGGTACAAAATTTTCCAGACTGCAGTTTCAGTTTTCGTGGAAATGCTGAGTCTGCACCATGTTATGCTCACACGAATAGCGAAATTCATTATATGACATCACTCTTTGTTTGTGCACCCCGTGCTGAAATCAAAACAGATTCATTGCATTTTTCAGTGCTCTGTACTTTTCACTGCTTTCTTGATGATCTTTAGGGAATTCTACATTTGGAGAAGAGGATCTTTCTCTGACCTTCATCTCTTATAGGATTGCGATTGATTTCACCACAACCATGTGACCTTTTGCCATTTTCCCCCTTGCCACTCTGCAATCATGTTAGTGGATTACGCTGCGGTAATGCATATTTTGGAACGTCGGATGCTATAGATGAGTTGCCAATGGATACATACAGCATCCCCAGTGAACCCGTGTATTCACTTTTTATCAATTTAGTGATGGGAAGCCCGTGTCACTGATCTAGGTTGACTGCATTCTATCTAGGGTGATGGACATATCCCAATTACACTGGCTTTTAATTTAACACTAATTGTTCCACTTATAACAAGAACTCATTATTGAATCAGTTACATGTGGATGAAGTAGTGAAATTGACTTGCTGTGGATAAACTTTCGTGTGCATGAGGTGAGGCCAATTTTTTTACCTTGTTACCAACATTACGATGTAATGTTTTTTATTGATGTCAATTTAGGAAGCTGTCTAGCTGATTGCTTCAGTGTTTGGAACCATGGTACCAAATTATCAATTGCATCAACGTCAGGGGCGGATCCAGAATTTTGGAATAGGGGGGGGGGCCCGGTCGCAAGGCGAGCGCCTTTGGCGCGAAGCCATGACGGGGAGTCTGGGGAACCTCCCCCAGAAAACTTTGAATTCTAGATGGGCTTAGATACGATTTCCAAGCATCTGGGGGTCATGATTTCCTCATCTATTTAACCCATTTTTTGTTGGTCTTCCAAAAATGGGGTGGGGGTGGGGGTGGGCGCGGCCCGGTCGGCCCCCCTCTGGATCCACGCCTGAACGCTCCCAGTGCCAGCGGTTACCTTTCCATGAGGGAAAAAGCTGATAGCTACGCTTCCATTACAGAAAGTCGGTATTTGTCAGGGCTTATTCTGCTTCCATTACAAGATGTCCGTGTTTAACATGTTTAATAAGTCCGGTTCTCAATAAGTCTGGATCTATTAAGCTCAGATAGCATAGCCGAGTATACTCCGAATAAAAAACTCCAGGTCTATTTGTAGTATTATGTTCGGCTACAGATGGCTTAAGGTCGCTTGTGACATTGCGCATGCTCAAAAGTACCAGAACAATACACGTGGTTCACTCCACATATCGCCATCTATAGCCGAACTTACTAACCTCAAATCCAGTAGAAGCGCAAGCCGTAAAATATCCGGTCTTATTTACATGCGGATAGACACCAGTACTAATAAGACCAGATATAAAAGCTGTAATGGAAGCACAGCTTATGTCTGCAATATTGACTTGCTTATTGAACCTAACATTTGCATGACCGATGCTAATCCGTGTTGCAATCTCGTCATGCGTGCTCACCACACAGAAGAGTGTTTCACTGCATCAGCATGATACAGCTGTAATGATGCACTTGTGTGTTTTGACTGATCAGGAGAAACTTAAACTCCGTAACAGTATGTGTACCGTGCCCCCTTCGGGTTACCCGCTCACCACAACCATTTCACTCTGTAAAATTCGCTGCGTTTGGTCAACAAAAGGTGCTGAGAGCGTCGACCAATGAGAGCACAGCAACCTAGTGTAACCAAGCTGGCCTGAGAGAGTTTTTCATTGGCTTAGTGGATCATGTGATCTAGTAGCCATGACAGCACAAGAACATCCGTTATCAGGCTATAAAACTCGCGCCAGGCCCTGGCGCCATCTGTTGACCAAACGCGGCGACTTCTACGAAGTGATGCAGTTGTGGAGAGCGGGTAAACCGAAGGTTATGCAGTACACAACTGTGAACTTTGCCCCACGCATAGTTAAAATGTCTGTCAGTTTTAGAAATATGGTATTGCGGGAACTGTGGCATTAACCATGCTACATACACGAGTAGGAATGAGTTGTTGTGGATGAACCCACAGTTGCACTGAAGCAATCCACCTGTTAGTGGAGTCTATAGTTGCTATGACGTTATGATTGGCTGGTCATGCAGTGATTCACATCGATGCTACCGTAAATACAGGGTGCACCCCCCCCCCCAAAAACATACAAGCATTCTTCCACCTACGTGTATTCAGGGCCGTATTTAAAGGGGGCGGGCGAAGGGGCGGTTGCCCCCCTGNGTCTGATTTTTGTCTTTGCCACTAGGGGGCCAAAACGAAAATATCAAATTTTTCCTTGTCAGATGGATAGCGCCTTCAGTTTTTGAGGGATCATTTTCATATTGCACACGGGTGTGTATGTCCTCAAAATTTAGGTCAAGTTTGATTTTGGCTGCGATGCGATTCCTACATGTATTTTGGTAGGTAGGGGGCGTTTTGTGAAAAACTTAAAAGGGCTATATTTTGATAATCGTTTGAGCTATTGTGTTGAAACTTTGTATGTATTTACCTCTAGCTTGTAGTGACTTCCTGACGAAATTTCGGTGAAATCTAATTCTTGACTTTGCCACCAGGAGGCCTAAGCCAAACTCACAAAACCTGCTTTTTCTCCTGAACAAAGCAATGGAACTTCATCGATTTTTTATTATAGGTTTATCTAACAAGGAAATATAACATACTGCTCGAGTTTTTTATTTGACCTACTTTTCAAGGTCACAAACATCAAAGTTTGTCTGAAACTACGCGAATGGCAGATATTGTCAAATATGGCTTGTATGATTCTGATATGGCTTATGTCTTCCACCACTGTGCTAAAAAGCCAAGCGGGCACAGTGCCATTGGCACTATTTTTGAAGTCATGCAGGCAGTGCAGTCTGATATTAGACCTACCACAGGCCTCTGGAGAGTTGGTCAGTGGAGTATTCCGCGTAAAATCGGGGGAAAGTGAGCAGACAATGGCCATCAAATCTATACTATATTATATAAAAAGACAAGGTGTGCAACTCTTCTGACCCGATTTCAGCGAGAAACTTCCAAACTTCATCGCGCCGCCAGAACATGATAAGATCGTCGAATCTCAACAAACTTACTCACCGATCATGCAGTGACATCTATATTTCCACAAACAATCCACTTTACTGCGCAACTTTGAATTCAAAGGCCTCAATTCGCACCATTTATTTCATAATTTTATGGAAGAATCTGCCCTTCGACCCGGCCTCCATTACCGACGTCACTGCCGCGAGTCGCCCAAGGATGCCGGTTGCACGATTCTGATTGGCGTTGCAGTTGTGAAATATTTTTATTTGCAATATTGACCAATCAGAAGCACCCAATGCTTCATCCCGGCATGCCCAAGTCACCATCGAACGACTCGCGGCAGTGACGTCGGTAATGGAGGCCGGGTCGAAGGGCAGTTTCCTCCATAAAATTATATTTGATGATCATTCTTGCATTCTATTCTAAAACAGGTAAATCTGTGAAATAATAACCCAGCAAGCAGGGTTCTGCCGCTGCTGGTCGGCGCCGGACGACCCCGTCCAGGATGCAGAAATGCCGACCGGCATTTGGTCTAAAAAGAGTATTTCCGGACCATCAGAACTAACGAAGTGTGCCACGAGTGATGCCCGCCACACACATTTCCGAATTAAATGCACACTTCTGTTTCCATTCACCAATATGCGCTTCCCAGCGGGGCTTCCTAACCATGCTAACACAGTTCTGACCAACGACAACGGCGGGCTGCCTAGTTGCAGTAGAGTGGATCGGGGTCATTTTGACACCAAATGAGCTCATTATTTCATCTCTCAGGTGCCGGGAAATCCCATTTCAGCAAGTCTAGATTTAAATTTTTCTAGGGGAGGGCCCCAGACCCCCTTCTGACCGTCACTCCTTCAGTCCTGGGCAGAACCCTGAGCAAGTTGCTGCTCATTTGTTGGGTTAAGCATTGTATAACATAGAGGGAAGTGAGATGCCTTCCTATAGTGAGAGACGATGAGACGGAAGCCCTCGATGGTAGAGTGAGTCATACGGCTCGCGTGCTGCTTGTCACAATAGTCGATATTAAAAATAGCCACTTATTGTCAGATGTATGTCTGCATATGAAGGTTCCTGGTTGAGGGGTAATAGAGATGTATCCATTGTTGTCCACTTTGGTGGATCTCATCGTATTCATCATAAATTTGACAAGTGTTTGTGTGTTGTTGGTTTGCTTGTTCGCGATTTTCTCCATATCTTGTGACATATAAGTGACATATCAAAATTTGAGCTTCGTAAGGACACTTCCCAGGTGTGTCTGCATGTACATACCAAGTTTGGCAGCGATCCGTTCGTCAGTTATAAACCACAATAACAATGCTGTTTATGCCTTTTGACGTCTTGCGATTTCTGTTGTGACGTCGCCAACGTCATGTACACTGGAATGACGTCATTACACTACTTGAATGGGTATGACGTCGTTGCAACCCCAAGCGCTCCGAATGACGTGATGTGTCTCGCATGAATTGTAGCAGATCCCCACTGAATGGGTATTGCCTAGTTAGGCTAAATTTTCACAGTTCATCAGTCGCAATGATAATCATGTTCTTGCAAGATACTTACATTCAAGGATTTATAGATCTCCGAGAAACTTTGCCCTTTTGAGAAATATCTGACATTCAATTTTTTTTCCATTATGGAAATTGTAAACAGGAAGATTACAGGCAGAAATGTAGGTTTTCATCCTATTTCATATACATATAAAGATATCATGTCCATTCTTCACTCATGTCAAAATGTTCACCATCTTGATGGTAGTCTCAGGGGGGTGGACCCAGGATCTGAGGGCGGATCCAGGCACAGGCCAGGTGTGCCC
>NMRB01001168.1:5606-34344 GCA_002633025.1 Notospermus geniculatus | reverse complement strand
TGGCTTCGCACCTGTGGCTGACGGTGTCCGGGCCCCCCCTGCCCCCCGCCCCTGCTGGAGACAACTAGTCGCCACCGAACTACCTGGCGAATGGGAGGATATTGCTGGAACTGAAGACTGATTATTCACTCGAGAATGCTTTTTGCGATCAACTGGAAACTTGTGAGGGTTTGTCTCTATGGTGGGAAGGTTCCTTTCGATAACTAGTGCTGCTGCCCATCCAAGATGGTAGCTATGGTGGCCATCTTGAATGCAGTTTCCATCAGTTGAGAATGGTTGAGTGATCAACGTGATATTTTTTGTGACCCTCGGGCTCCTTGCACGTATTTCACCATGTGTTTCAGTCGGAGGATATCTCGGGACATATTTGTTCTTGAGGTTATATATGAGATATAAAGCCAGTTGCAGACCTCTTAGTCAATAGATCAGCATCGATGACAGATTATTGGTAATCGATTTCTTCAAATTTTCATGTAAATTGGCCATTTGCCTTGATATGTCGTCCATAAGGCTGTGGTCAACACCTGAGCTCTAATGTGCAGACTTTTAAGCCATTTCTCCGCCATGTATTTGTTTGTGTATCAACATAAACGTCGTGAGGTGTCTGATTCTGAATGAGTCGTTTCACTGAAGGACTCTAAAATGTCTCAGGATATATCACCGTTATCAAGCTGTGACCTTCGGGAAATTTTCAGTGACAAAAGTTCTGAAGGTCGGGATTTACTCCGAAATGGGATTTTTGCCTTTTTGCTCCAATGATGGAATTCGATTAAATTCCAAATATCAGTCATTTTGAAGCTTTTCTGTCGCTAGTGTTAGGCTACAGATACACCGAACGTGAATTTGTGTGCGATAGGCCATGCGCGCGATTTTTGCTTTGAAAGCCTTTGTTTGCGTGCAGTGCAGCGGAAAATAACAAAGACTTTGACACGCGCGTCAACGCATCGCGTTCAGTGTGTCCCTAGCCTTAATAGGGAGGTATAAAAATCAAACGATAATCGTAAACGTTAATGCCAACGTTATTTTTGTACCAAAAATGCAATATAAAATCCGGTTAAATTAATGTGTAGTATGAAAAATAACGTCGTCGTAAAGTTTACGTTTATCGTTTGATTTCTAAACCTCCCTATTTCCTGAGACCAACCTTAACACAATATATTCTCCATTTTTGTGGTCACTAAAAATAAAATTAAAGGGCACGGTTAATTCACAATTTAAAACATTTCCAATCCATCAGGATAGCTTCCTGTTTTGCCCCCGTTGCCGACGTGTGAAAAAGTAGTGTCTGAAAATTGGGCAAATTTACTTAAGTCCTGTTGCGAACTTGATTGATTAAAGTCCAGCAACATCTAACTACGACCTAATGGAATGTGGAAGTCATCTAATGTGGCAGAGCTTTGCGGTTTTTAATCATGCCTGTCGACCATTTGTGGTCGTTCCCCGATTGTTCGTGCTGTGCACAGGTTGTTCAAGAGCCACGTGTGATTAAAGGTTGGTAGAAAATTCAACTATCAATTTCCTAACTTCCGCATGCCATTGGGTCAAAGTTAGATGTTGCCAGACTACAGTACAGGTCACAATTGACATCCCTACGGCTTCGCCTAAGTTACTCCTAAGTTACGAGTAACTTACGCATCCGGCTTTGGTGTCGCGTAACTCACCGCGTAACTTCCCCAAATCGCGTAACTCGCCTCGTAGCTCACTGTGTAACTCACCGCGTAACTAGCGAAATTCGCGTAACTGACCGCGTTACTCATCTCGTAAGTTACGCGTAAAATAGCTCGTGAGTTGTTGCGTAAGTTACGAGTGACTTACGCATAACTTACGCGAATTTAGGGATGTCAATTGTGACTTGTACTGTCACTACTGTATAACAAGAAAATAACCTGCCAATAGTTTCCGAATGTATTGTACTTATATTCTTTCCACAGCTGCTGACCCACCACCCCCACCAGTTGCCACAGCACAATACCCGGCAGCGCCATCATCGTATGCAGCCACATCGTCACTACACATGAATAACTGCATGCCGGCGGACGACTCACTTGACGATGACCTACCTTTACCACCTCCACCAATAGACCTAGCATTCGAGGAAGAGTCACGCCAGTATCAAGAATTTTTGAAACGGGAGGAAAAACGTGCTTCCTTGAAGGGAGGAGGTAAGACCAAATTTTGTATTCCTTGTTCTGCTTAGAAGCACCTAACTACGATTTGAAAAACCATGCTTGACCTGTGAAGCCCCTGTATTTTAGTCAGTTTTATAATTTTATAATTTTGGCTGTGGTTTCATTAGCCGCGTTTACACTGCCAAAAATCAAGTGAACTCGGACCGGATCAAGTACGGTACAGCAAAAAAGTGGCAATGTAAACCTGCCAAGCGTACCCGGTCCGGACCACAAGTGAACCGCACCGAGACTTGCAGTGACGGAGGTGGTCTCGGTCTGGGCCGAGTACGGTGCCTCGATCAAATGTGCTGCGTAAACCTGACGCACGGCGAACTGAACCTTAGTCAGCTTACCTGGGATGGTATTGAGTATGCATACAGTTCGTCTTTGCATCACGTACGGGCAAACTCGGCATGCATTCCGCGCAAGTTTCTTACCTCCACTGAATGGAGAGCATTCAGGTACGTTACGCGGCGACTCATCGCTGCAGTCTAATTGGTATAAATGAAGTGGACCTGGTCTGGTCCGAGTACGGTTCACTTCAACTGGACCGAAATGTTTGGCAGTGTAAACGGGGCTATTGAAAACCATGACCTACAGAAGTATTCCGCATTCGCCATACAAGTCTTTGAACTGTCTTCTGTCAAGCAGGGTGTTTCCCAACATGGACATACATATTGTACTGGTACTGCCCTTTGAAACATGGCTTCTGTGTCGTAATGTCTGGTATGGACTAGTGGTAGTAAATAACAACACACTATTGTAGTTGCAATATTAGGGTGGTTCCGCAACGTCTCCGAATTATGATTTTCGAATATGCTTCGACTATGATGTCATCACTTTGACGTCCTTTTCGTGGCGTTGTGTAAATTCGTTTCATCTTGATGACAATGGCCGTAAATTTTGGTAGGTCGTATTCAAATAGCTAATTTTCATTTACAAAAAATGTTTTCTTGGGCTTTTCTGAGCATAGAGGTGATGACAATTGGATATACCTGACGTAATGATGTGGTGTTAAAGACAGGTTGTCACACCATTCACAAGGCCGAAGATCGGACCACCACGAATTTTAGACGAAGAAACGGCGTCATGACGTAACGCAGCCCTCAAATTGTTTCGTTATTCATAATTCGTGACGATGTGGAAACTCCCTATTCTATTCTAACCAAGCGAACAGACATGCTGTCCCATGTCATTGCATCCAAAGGCCTGTTTCACAAAGCAGAAATTTCTTATCCAAAGCAGATCCAAAAATCAAAACAGGAAACGCCATGAATAGACCATTCTCGAATCTGCAGATCTGTGCACTTCTGCCGAAATCTCAACCAGAACCTCTATCTGAATCCGGCTGACGTGACGCAATACATGATTCAGCAATGGTCGACTCTGACGCAACATCGTCGAAGTCGCTGTCGTGGGGTTCTCTGTTTCACGTCATTCAGTTTCAGACCGAGGTGGTGGTTGAGATTTCGGCGGAAGTGCGCAGATCTTTGTCGTTTACGTCAATTTGAGAACGGTCTATACTGTACGACGATTCTCCAAAGCTTTGTTCCCCAGGTTTCTCTTTGTTGTTATACAAGTGTATTGTAGTGGCGTCTGCCATGCTTGAAATTTATAGTACTTGCACCATTTCTTTTTCTGCATGAGTTACAAAATGTAAATCATTTACTGATCAGTCCTTCCACACAAAAATCACTGGAACAAAAACCATTAACAAGCAGACATTTATGGGGTGTTAACAGATAACAGTTCATTCAGTCGTTTAACTCATTCACAGGTAAAACACCATACAAACAGAATCAAGCATCTCAGCACTTAAACAGTCAGGATAAGGATGTTCCTTGCACAGTTTCACAGAAAAACCCCTTTTACACTGTGGAATTTTCACCATGCTCGACGCGATGTTCCCGGAACGCCGCAACTCGGTTGATCTGCGAAGCAAAGTTACATCAGAATGTGGAACACCGCTGTGGAAATTGTTATGTAAAAGTAGGCCAAGATGAAAATGACAGAAAATGGCCTTGTGGTTCACGACTACTGCGTGTTTGAGGCTAAAGCATAGGGAACGGTGAACATGGTGAAGACCGTAAAAACTGAAGTATCAGACTTTGAATTGAGTAAGCACAGCGTGCAATTATTATTTGCGGGCAGAATTAGTTTGGTGCATAACGTCAGACTACACCGCTGCCTGGTTGCCTGGATGCCGACTCGAGCCAAGACGCACGACACTTTCTGCACATGCGAATCTTCTCCAAGTACAGACCCGGGTAGGCTCAAACGAACCTAGACTCGGAGCGTGTAATCACCCCCCAAACCATGGAGAGGTACACCCCTCCATGGTTCGGGTGTCCACATCCCATCACTCTATACCAACCGTTATCGACATTAAAATTAATCCACACATATGATATACGACTTGCATGTCAGCCATCGACAGCTTCGTGCTTATCTCTTCTTTTTGAGCAATCAACCTGAAAGTTTTGGTGAATTTGGCCAATCATTCTCATTTTCCTGTGACCTATTGCGAGGTGACAAAAGGAAGTTCACTTTGATGAGCTAGCTCCATCACTGACGGTGAAGATGGCCTTATTTTACGCTTTTCCTTCAATTAGCTCACACATTTACCCTAACGTACCACCTGGGACATACCCGTAAACAATATAATTACCTGTATTGTATACCATCACCCGTGGGGTGGTGCTCTGGAGGCTGCTGTGGGGTTTGGGGGGAGGAACAGTTTTTTGATAGGTTAAAACTGGGTCGATTTCATGTTGTGCTGAATTTCTGTTTGAGTGTCACTGGTAGGTCAGATAATTTTGGGACAACTAAAAAGTTACCAGTACCAATTGTCCTTGTTTGGGGTTACTCTTGTGGTGTGCAGGCTATTTCAGTATGTAACGAACTACATGGTATGACCATCAGGTATGTGGGCATCATGGATCTCGTATTCGAGACTGTCTGCAGCGGTACGATTTATTTCGGGACAAGCTGGGCCACGGTGGTGTAGTGGTTCGGGCCTCCAACTAGCGGTCAGAGGGTCTCGGGTTCGAATCCCACTGGGCGTGAGACTTTGGGCAAGTCTCTTTGCCTCACTGGCCTAGCTCTCTCCACCCAGGTGTTTAAATGGGTACCGGTCGGAAATGCTCGGATTGTAGCGCTGAATGAGCAGCTCATCTGAGTTCTACTGAAAGGTTTCAGGATAGACTGCATGGGGTTAAAGTGTAAAGTCGGATGAGAACCTCTACCGTTGTTGATATCAGACTATAAACCCAAAACTTTAACTTTTTAACTTTATAACAGAACTTTCCATTCCCTGCTGATGAACATTACACCATTCAAGCATGCAGCTCGATTGATGTACATACATTACATTGTTCTCATGTACAATCCTTATACAAGTTTTATGACAGGCTAATGCATTGATTCTCCCAGTGTTGACATCTAGTGGTTTATTGCACTGGGATGAATACAGCCTCGCTGTCATACACCAATATCTGCCTTTCACTGTGTAAGAGGTTTAGTTGTAAGCTTTTACCATGAAGCATGGAAGTAAACATCACAGAAGAAATTGATGACTTTTACTTTTTATGCCCCGGACCTCTGAAAGTTGGGGGCATTATGTCGTGGCGTTTGCGTCGGTGTCCATTAACATTTGCTTTTCGTCAGTTAACTGGAGAATGCTTTGACCGGATCAACCTGAATTTTTTTGTGAGGGTTTGTCTCTACCAGGGGAAGCTGCCTCCATGACCAGATCTGCACCCATCCAATATGGCAGCTATTGTGGCCATCTTGAATTCAGTTTCCGTCAATTAACAGTGCTTTGACCCGTCACCCTGAAATTTTTTTGTGAGGGTTTGTCTCTATGAGGGAAAGGTTCCTTTCGATGACCAGCTCTGCCGCCCATCCAAGATGGCGGCTATGGTGACCATCTTGAATTCGGTTTCCATCAATTAACTTGAGAATGCTTTACCGATCAACCTGAAATTTTTTGTGAGGATTTGTCTCTACGAGGAGAAGGTTCCTTTCGATGACCAGCTCCGCTGCCCGTCCAATATGACGGCTATGGTGTTCATCTTGAATTCGGTTTCCATCAATTAACTTAAGAACACTTTAATCGATCACCCTGAAATTTTTTGTGAGGGTTTGTCTCTATGAGGGGAAGGTTCCTTTCGATGATCAGCTCCACCGCCGATCCAAGATGGTGGCCATTCTGAATTCTGTTTCCGTCGGTTAACTTGACAACGTTTGAGCGATCAACCTGAAATTTTTGCTGAGGGTTAATTTGTCCTAAAGAGGGGAATGTTACCGTATTGTCAATGGCAAGCACCACCAGACATCCAAGATGGCAGCTGTACTGGCAATCAGCCTGAAATTTGTTTGAGCTTCCCAAGTGTAGTATCTGGGCCACGTCCACAAACAACATACCAGTCGGGGGCATATGCCACGCTCTGCGTTGCTCTTGTTTTTGAGTGGTTGCCATGTCCACTGGATTTGTGGGGAAAAGTAAAAGGTTCATTGTACCGGTAGGCTATATTAACGCCAGTGTGGCACAAACCACGCTGGGGCTGAAAGCTTAGCTGTTGTGAAGGCAATGCTCTGTGAGTGGTTTTGAGGAACATGCGGGCAATCTTTTCATTAAAGAAATTTTTCTTTCATAAGCATTAGGCCTACTCAGTCTATATTCTGACTACACACACACACACACTCTCCACATTTGACACACCTTGACTTGCCACACTGTTTGGAGCCTTTGTCTAAAAGATGGCGTGCTGATTACACCTTGTTGTTTCGTACTTTTTTCTCCTCTAGTGTCCATTCTAATGGAATGTACTTTGAATGTTGCAGATTTCATACTGCATGGAGGGATTCTACAAAATTGTCATCTTTAATTCCTGTTTATTACATTATATTCCTGGTGGTGTGTTTTTAAAGTGTTTTAACATCCAGTGCTGTATACCTGTACAGGTCACAATTGACATCCCTACATTCGCGTAAGTTACGCGTAACTAAGCGCAACAACTCACGAGCTATGTTACGTGTAACATGCGAGGTGAGTTGCACGAATTTCGCTAGCTACGCAGTGATTTATGAGGCGAGTTATGCGATTTTGGCGAGTTACACAGTGAATTACGCGAAACCAAAGTCGCGAGTTACGCGTAACTTACAAGTAATTGACGCGAAGCCGTAGGAATGTCAATTGTGACCTGTACTGCCTTAGTGGAATATTGATGTTCTTTAATCCAATCGTATCCAGGCACCTTCTAAAAGATGTCATTCCTGTTTTATCTGTGTAGGTTGCTTTCAAGTAGAAAGTTCAGTCTGATATATCCTGTCTGACCTTATAGTTGTGAAAATTAATTATTCGCCTGTTTTGGAAAAATCAATTCCAGGGTTGATTTCTGCACCGGCTGTGCAGGGTTACTTGAGTTTCTCATTATCTCCCCGCTTTTTAGCCCGCTTGGCCGCAAGGCCCAGCAGGGCTTATGCTGTGGTTGGGGTCATTGAGTGGTGGTCTGTNGACCTAGTTTCAAGGTCACAGGGGTCAAACTTCGATAAAAACCATGAGCCGTCCAAAAGTGATATCTCCTCCTTCACCGTTCAATGGAGGAGTTTGAAACTTTGGTATATATTATGTACCCATCCACTAATGTGCACAACACTCCCAACCCCCAATGTACTTCGATCGAACTCGGCCTCTTCCCACCAGGGGTCAATATATGAAAGACACAGGAAAAATAACCATGTCTCCATTACTTCCTGTCGAAAGCGGGGAGATATGCGATGGGCTCCCCATCGACATTGCTCTAGTTTCATCTGCACAAATCATTTGTTTCAGAATTGTTGTGCACTTGTATCATTAGTGATCTCTTAATACTAATGTGATTAGTGACTTCATTAGTGATTCTGACGTCATTTTGCGTTTACAATAGTTCTGCTGCAAGGGATTCTGATTGTTTCAACTGGACTGTATACAGTCCAGTCCATTTGCGGTATAGCGAGGGTATTGTTGTTGGCAATGTTGAAGTCCCTTCAACCGAGAAAGTCAATTGTCTGTGGGGGCATAGCGATGGACGGTATAACGAGCGTGGACTGTACCATCAAAAAAGCATTCAATACCAAAACTGTTTTGCGATTCGCAATTGGTTTACTGGTTTTCAAAGATACTGGTATCTGTCCTGCTTTATTTGGAGATGGCTAGGTGCGACCATTTTCTTGGGCTAATGACGTCACAGTATATGCCCTTTATGCCCAAGCCATAGGCGGGCATAAATGTTTTTATAACGACGCTCCAGATGGCGCTGCGAGGTCAGTCACGTGGTAATTAGGGGGCAGTTCTGTTGACCGCTGCCGTTGTCTTATGGACGGGAAAAGACGTTCCGAATTTTTCCTCACTTTCTTGTGTTTTCTCATATTGTACGACGTCATAAATTAAAATATTTGCTAATTAGCTCAGAAATTCAAAACTGTACTTTGCCTCAGAAATAACAGTGGTATGCTTAGGTGGTATTGGTAATTGTATTGGTTGTCATCGGAAAATGTCGAAAGTGTCAGTAGTATACCATTAGGTTATCCACTTCTGTATTTCTGGGACTTCATGTCAGAATGGGAATCTATTATTTACTTTCAAGTAGGCTCACAACATTGACATCTCTGTATGTACCGAGTTGGAATCTGAATTCAGTCTGAGCTGATGATGTATGTTAAATATACATGTTTGTGACCCGATCTATAGCAGACGTAGGTGCATCTCACAGGTGATCATTGGTCGTCAGATTACTCAACTATTATCACTCAGCTGTCCACTACTATTGTCAACCTTCAGAGACAGACGTGCATTTAGAACTGTTTAACCTTGACCTTGACGTCTGATCTTCAAGGCCATTGCAGAGTCTGAAAGGTCATTCTTGATAACCTCGGTATACATGTCGGTGAAGGTTTTAGGCTTCTACCTTCACTAGGTTCCGACTTATCTCATATTATCAAACTTGTATGTTATATCTCGCCATGATATCACCAAAATTATCATGTGATCGAGCAACTGGTGCAAACTGAAAATTTCAGTTGTAGTAACATCCTTGGATGAGCTAGAGCCACTGTGGTCAAAGTCTGTATGAAACTAGAACTGAGAAATTTGCTTGACAGCAAATTTGATGGTCCCCAGACAGGAAAATTTTGAATGGAAACTGAAGCTGTGAAACTGAATTGACAGTCTATGGTAACTGAGAGATTTTATTAAGTGACTGAATGGCAAAGGGTTAATATTGAGTTCAGTTTAAATAATGAGTTTTATGTGTGACTCCGGGATGACTCGAAAAAGTAAAATCACCACATTTCCTGCACTCTTTCCTGATAAAGAAATGATTGGTGACTCAGGTCTACCATGGAGGAATGAAACCTGATCAACATCCCTGGTGAATCGAAATGATATCTTTAGTTCCTTAGCCTTGGGTGGGAAGGGGTTTACCACATGATTGGCTTACAATCCTCGTTGAATCAAGATACATACCTTATTAGACCCCCTTGGTTAGGAAGGCGCCCCATAGTTGTTCAGTCACCCAAGCAATAAACAAAACCCATGTGCAATTCTAAAATTAGCATCATTCTGATAACCTTGCAATCATCATGGAAAGTTCCGATGCGATGGTGCATCTTATAAAGTGCTTTTTAGCCCGCTTGGCCGCAAGGCCCAGCAGGGCTTATGCTGTGGTTGGGGTCTTTGAGTGGTGATCTGTCGTGCGTCAGTCCGTACGTTGGTACGGCGGTACGTCCGTAAACTTTTGGCTCGTTAGCGCTCTAGCGCCTTTATTTTTTGACAAATCTTTTTTATCTTTGGTGGGTGTATATACTCACCGAAATCCAGTATGAAAACCGATATAAAACCAGTACTGATCCAGTAAGGCTGCCCAGTAAAGAAACCCAACCTATCCCAGTAAGAAACCTGACCTACCCAGTAAAAGGCCAGTAAGGATCCAGCATGTCCCCAGTAAGGATCCAGTAGTAATTTAAATTTTTGGACCCCCTGGAGCCTTACTGGTAATCCACTGGGAACATACTGGTTNTGTGCAGAGTTGCACAATCACAGCAGGCTGAAATGAGCGAGTAGGGATTTTTTTTCAACAAATTTTCCACAGGATAGTTAGCTGACGTTACAAAATATGTTTGGGGTAGGTCACTGAGTATCCATTTTGCCAAATATCCGTACACTGCCTCTCTGAATGCTGGAAGTGAAACAAAATGGTGGAAGCCATTTTGAAACATTGTGTCTTATGCATGTTATGGGCCCATTCCCATTCGAGCACATGGCATTGTTTACGTGCAGATCGCCTCCCATTGGCTGATTTCAGCTTGACCTCACCAAAGTTCAAGTTCATGTTTATTCATGAGCAAAAATGTGAAAATTTAACCAAAAACGCTTTAAAAAGTAATAGAAATTGGCAGAATTTTGGAAAACACTTTGTGTCTTTCCATGGACAAGGGGTGAAGGTTTTCAACTTTATTCACAAGTTTGGCCAGGCTAGCTCAATAATCGAGTGGTGGAATAAGAAGAAGAAGAAACAGAAGAACCTGAGTGATCTCAATATGGTCCCCAGACTGTAAGTCTGGGGACCATAATTACAAGATTGGCATATTCGACTAAAGAAAGCATGTTGAAATTTTGCACATACATGTATGTATACTCGTCCTCATGGTCACAGATTTTGGCTTGTGTGGGGTTCTGATATGGCTTCTGATGACTTCCATCCAATGCTAATATGCCAAGCAGACAGAGTGCCATGGGCGCTATTGTTCCCAGAGACATTCTTTCCTGTCACACTCACACTAAAATGGTTAACGTGACGTCAGCTCAGTCTCCCCATTCCACGTGACAGTTTTCTGTCGAAAGTTTGCTGTCAGATAGTCAATTATTGCTTTCAGACAGTACTGTAATTACAGAAATTACTGCTGTCTGAGAGCAATAGTTGACTATCTGACAGCAAACTTTCGATAGAAATCTGTCACCTGGAGAGGCACCTTAACTGTGTGGGTTGCAGAATGAATGATTGAAATTATTTGTACTATCATTAAAATTTCCAATGGATTTTTAATGTTTCTGTCCTGCGGAAGGTCACCATGCATTTGTAGATAGGTCTTTAATGTGGAGCAATATATGATGGTATGGTACATAGTGCAGCTGGGATCTGTCTAATTTTTGCTGGCGTCACTGCTGATTATGATACCGGATTGATTTCATTCCTGTGGTTGAATGAAAAATGCAGTTTCCATGTCCCAGTTCGGGTCTAGAGGAGCTACATGCATGTACACGTAGAGTACATGCAAACTAATGATCTGATGAATGATGACTGCAAACACGTCTTAGGCCCACAAAAAAAATATTTATGTTTTTCATCCCCGCCGCCCTGCCAATAACTCCCGCCCTCGATTTTTGAGAAAAAAAATATTTTCCTAAAACTTCTCTGTAGCGCCCATAGACTTGACTATCTTCACCTCATTCAAAACATCACTTATCGTCGTCTGGAGCGTTTTGGAACAGAGAAAACACTTTGTCCTGACTTAGGTTTGGGCTACTAGTACGCTGCACAATTGACCTACCTTTATCCACGGACGGGATGCGGAAGGTACGCTTCAGTTCATTGCACATGGTATGGGTGTGTCACGCGTCTCTTCTGCGTCACGTCGGCGCAACACAGGCGAATGATGTTACACGTCTTCACTATGTGCCTTCCATGACGGCGCGCGACTTCCGCGGAAGATACAAGGACGGTATGCGCATGACGCTGCATGTGGTACGCGGATGGTGCGGGGCGCGGAAGAGAGGTCAGTCGTGCAATGTACTGTATCACCCTAAGTCTTGTCATAAAATCGATGTCAAAACTGAAGAGAAAGAAAAAGTAAAAAAATCCTCCCACCCACCCCTACTTTTGGAAAAAAGGATGAAAAACATTTACTTTTGTTTTGGTTGCCTTATCGTACAATACATGTACATAACACATGATTTATGGTTGTGGCCACACCCAAGCAGGCACAGCAGTGGTAAACCAGCAACCAATACTTTGTTTCTTGTATTGTTTTCATTGGTTACATAAACCATTGAACAGTGCCACAAATATTCTACATATAATACTAGTCTTACATCATTATATTGTGGGAAATACGAGGATTGATCTTAGGGAGATTATGAGCTGAGTATATAGATTGAATAGGAGCTGTTTGATTTTGTTCATGTTTATGTAGCAGTACAGTGCACTTCACTCTGAGCTTTTGGGAATATTCGTTCTTTTTTACCTCAGTAAGTACATGTGTTTGTACCTCAGTAAGTACATGTGTTTTTATCAGGACAGTTTTCTCTTATTGATGGTGATGTGTGGTCAAATTTTTCATACGTTTGTTTATGGGCTTACGGCTTAAAATGAATAGACCCATGCCAAGTTTCTGCCAGGGGTAGGCCTACTTTCAGGTACAGAAAAAGTACCCTTGAAGAAAAAGCTTTTTCTGGTCCATGATGTTGTTTCTTTCCCAAAGATAGACCAGAATTCTGGCCCATATGACATCATGAAGCTACCGTTGCATCACATCAGTTACCGGTAAATGCTTTTCCTTGAATTTTGTAACACAAATGTACAGTACGTTGCACAATTGACCTCCCTGTATCCGCGTACCTTCCGAGGACGCGACGCGGAAGGTATGCTTCAGTTCATCGCGTATGGTACGGGTCTGTCACGCATCTCTGTTGTGTGACGTCGGGTGAATGACGTTACGTCTTCATTGCGTGCCTTCCATGACGCCGCACCACGTCCTCGGAAGATACGAGGATGGTACGTACATGACGCTGCATGTGGTACGCGAGTGGTGCGCGGCAGGTCAATTGCGCAACGTACTAAGGCAGTGCTGTACAAATCTGAAGTAAAAGCATTTGCTATAGTCTTTATTCATATGATGATATGTTGGACTTCATTTTGAAATCAGACAGATAACAATCATCAGGTTTTACACATTTAAATGCAAAGACAACTACTGTATATTTAGTCGAGGGACTTGTAAATTAGATCTTTAAATGGGTATGCCTCGAGGGAAGCATGAAGCTATTGACTCGATGTGTAAACCTAGTGATATCTGATAGAAATGAAAAGGTGGATTAGGGATTTCTATTGTTCAATAGGTTGCATCACCTTCTGTGCATCTCTTGTTTGGTCTGAGGTATCGATCTCCCCCTGAGTGGATGAGTCAGTGTCTGGTACATTGCTGTTGTCATAGTTATCAAGACGTGGTGTGAGTGTCACTTTCCATTGGTATCACTTGGCAAGTTTGGTCTGATATCCATTGTGTGCCCGTTGGAAAATCTGTGGTTTTATCTTTTGGACATCCAGACAGGCGTTAACAAAACATCTTGAAATATTGTTCTCTAAAGATTCTGTTGGTAGATTGGATTATTTTCTCATCTGGTGAGTAGTCTAGTTATTTCTTAATACTCAAGTAGTTGGAAAAAAAGTAAAGTAGTTGGAAAAAAAGTAAAAATGGTGTTATCAGATGTGACTCATTCTTTGACGCTTGAAGTGGTCATCTCTTCTGTTTGGAGAAGTTAGAAGTGGCTTGATTTTTGTTTAATAACTGATGTAATGACACCTCTGGCCATCATTGGTTGAAACACACAAGGCTTAGTGGCAGTTTCCTGTGGATGTCAGATGATTAGGTGTAAACCATCCTAGGCAGTGGATTCTGTTTGTCAAAGTTTTGTTTTCTGAGGAGTACATTTGACCTTATCCGCTTTTATATTTGATTGGATTGGAGGTGTTGCTGGTGAGTAGGTCCTATCTTCTAAAAGGCAGACTACATTTCATTGTTGGTTGCTCATGCTTAGTGGCTTCTTCTCAAGGAAAAGAATCTGAACACTCATTCTAAAAATGTTGGATCAAATGTCATCTATGTCTACATCGTCACTGTATTGAATTCAGAAAGTGCTTATACGTCTTCCGACGTTAACTTTGTGTAAAGTGTATTATGCTCTCAGCTATCTGAAGACCAGGGGCCTGTTTCAAGTGACTTTAAGCTAATGGTACCATTAACTCAATGCATTTTCCATTTGGTTAAAGGTACCATTAGCTTAAAGTCACTTTATGAAACAGGCCCCGGTTCAATAAAGCGACTTTAAGCTAATGGTACCATTAACTCAATGCGTTTTCCATTTGGTTAAAGGTAACGTTAGCTTGAAGCCACTCCATGAAACAGACCCAAGAGCTCTACCTGCAGATTTTTCGGTGTGTGCTGAAAACCAGGGGCCATGCAGTGGGGTCTGTTTCTTAAAGTGATTTTAAGCTAATGGTACCATTAACTGAATGCATTTTCCATTTGGCTAAAGGTACCGTCAGCTTAAAGTCACTTTATAAAAACAGGTCCCAGGTCATTGAAGTACACATCAGGCAAGCATTTTGGGGACCTTCATGAGGTTATGAGACATCTATCTGTAATTCTTCTTACACTTTGACAATACCATAAAATTCAATACACAAAGGGGCTTTAAACGCTGGTACATTGTCAAATTGGGAGCTCTCAAACTGTAATACTAGAAAGGATACACATATTACAGGTCTTCATGACTGCGCTGATAAATCTTCTCCAGCTATTTTCATGAAGTTTCTTGGAAATCTGAAAAAATGTTGCCTCCTTTAACATTTTGTTGAAATAATCTGTTTGAAATTCCTAGTACCCGGTAGTCATTTCCATTCCGCTGAAAACCATGAAATTTTTGCAATTTTTTCGTCTTTGTCTTCAAGAAAGGAAGGATGAATCCATGAAATAATTTGATTTTCTCTTCAGGCTCATTTTCAGGACGAAACTGTATCTGCTTGCTAATAGTTGCACATCTAACCCCAGGCACTCTTGAATTTGCTTCTTCAGGTCCTTACAAAAAAATGCCGAGTTCTAAGAGTAGTGCCCCTGAAGAAACTGCCACAGAAATAGGTAAGAGGTGCCCAATGCATTCCAGGCTGAATATACCACTAACAAAATCAAGATTTCATTTGATGCTATATTGCATTCTTGCTGTTGCTTGGTGATGCTTGAATGAAATCATGGCTGTAGCTAAGATGCCACCCCTTCAAAGTTCCGATGAACGCCCCTTCTCTCGCTCCAAAGCTCTTTCAGCCCAACATATTTTTCCACACACAATCCCCGCTGTCTGGTTACCAGATTAAAAAAAGACATTTTACAGTTATCCACCTCACTGTTAAGACCGGTGTAATACAGTACGTTGCACAATTGACCTCCCTTCCGCACCGCGCACCATCCGCGTACGACATGCAGCGTCATGCGCCTACCGTCGTCATATCTTCCGTGGATGTCACGCACCGTCATGAAAGACACGTACATGTAGTGAAGACGTAACGTCATTCACCCGTGGTGCGCGGACGTGACGCAGAAGAGATGCATGACGCACCCGTACCATACACAATGACGTGAAGGGTCCGTGTGACGTACGCGTAAGGTATGCGGATAAGGTAGGTCAACTGTGCAACGTACTGTAGAAACTAATGTCCCCCGATATGTGTCCCCCAACAATACATTTACGGATTAAGCGGCACCATTGAATTGGACTCCAGGCCCTGTATTCATAAAACTACTTAACTCTAAGTATGACACTTATCCTTTGTTCAACACAAAAGATAGGTATCATACTTTGACTTAAGTACGTTTATGAATACGGGTCCTGACCCTTAATTCTGTGACAAACAATGCGTGGGGACATCAGAAATACAGGGGCATTAGAATCCATCACCGGTTTTCCAGTCCATGATGTCATGACACATGGCATCATGCACTTAAATGCCTTTAGGGTCGCCTAAATCAGGCTCCAGTTCCATAGAGTTCACGTTTAGGTACACTTTTCACGCACCACGCTTCATGTTTTCCTTTCGTTCCTCCTTTCGTTCCTCGATTCAGCGCACAACGAAACACACATTACCTGTCATGTGGCATGCTTTCTCCGAGGAACGAAAGGAAAACATGAAGTGTAACGCGAGAAAAGTGTAAACGTGAACTCTATGGAACTGGAGACTTATAAAGTGCATACTGCCATAACCGGCACATGATGTCATGATGATGTTATACATGTAATGATGCCACAGTTTCAGTAACTACATTGTATTAAAAGTAGTTGAGAACTGAAACCTTGCAGCTGAAGATTATTACTGATCTCAAGGTAACTTGGCATTGGGGATCATCAGATATCTCACTCCAGATACAAGGGCTGAAAGAGTTAAATGAGTTGGGCGTTATGCTAGCAACAACACACCAATCTATTGATCTCATTAAAATACTAAGCTACAGCCCTGATCATGCATTAGGTAAGTTTAATGATGTTGTTTCTCTGTTCATGCACTATGAGGTAAGTCAACTTTCACTTTACAAATCAATTTATGCCTCCTGGGTGAGTATACAGTCACAAGCTAAGGTTACACCTGTTGAAATACCCGTGTTTTTCCAGACCNCTCTTAGTTCTTTGTAATAAGGCGGCATTATGTACCGAAAGTTGTACCCTTTGTTTCAGCTAATGAGTGGATCGGCCAGACATTAATATGGCGTTTTAATTATCACGTTGTCATCCTGATACTTTATGTGTAGGTGCAAAGTAATAACATTGGGCCATTTTCAAGATATTTGACTTTTTAGAAAACTGGGATTGGAAATTTTGGTCGGTGAACCTAGCCCTTAAGATAAGGAGTGATTTGAGGGGATTTCCTTACCTTAATACTGTTTATGCATACCACATAAGAAAAGGGTAATGCTTAGGACAAAACTTAAGAGAAATTCTTAGATTTAAGGGAAAATTTGCACTTAAGATGTTTTATGCATACGGCCCCTAGCCGGTTAATTTGAGGTGTGATTTGTGGACTTCTGCGGTAAAATAATGAATCTTTGGTGACATAAACTACCCCTACCCCCAAAAAACGAACACCCCAAATTTGACCTGCCCTGGTGCCCTTATCCACCGCTAATTTTGCTGCAGACAAGCAGATTCATAAATGGCAGACTAAGGGGTGTCCAAAAATACCAGCCACCAAAAATCCCCCAGGGGGGGGGGATGGGGGGTTTCGGTAGCCCATGGACTATTCCGGTTATCAGGCGAGTGAATGATGACGTAGTTGGTGTGCGCAGTGTGTAATGGGTGTTTCAAGGTAGGAAGCTTAGTGTACATTACGAACATTACCGAACGCTCGACTTGGGCAGGGCTCGTGGTCTGCCGAAGTTGAGCGTAAAAATTTTTGCATACAAGTGGGAGAGTATATCTGACCTGTCAGCTTTAAGTTGTGTTTTGCTTAACACTCAGACCTGTAATAATCACTGTTTTGACCAGACTTGACATCTTTGACATAAGGGCCAATAGTCCCGAAATTGACATGGATTGGGCTGAACTATTCTTGAAGAGGGGGGAAGGCTTTCATTGTATGCTTTATGCCCTATTCTTCATTCTGAATGGCTATTATTATCCAGGTACCATGTTCCTTTTGTCAACATGCCTCTGACCTGTTGCCACATCAATGTGATTGTAAATTCATGTTTGATTGACTGGCATTGAATGGTATCCAGTCCACCCTCAAGAATAATGGACTAGACCCTATTCATTTGGTCTGGGTTGTGGTTTTTAGGCATAATCCCCTAGGCCTATTTTTATCTTGGCTGAGAGGGTCGCTTAAGACATTTTCATTTTGACTTTCTGGTCATTTTGGACAATGATATCTTGGAACAGAATTGTTTTTTTTATCATGGGCTTGTAGAGTGGGTTGGATTTTGTGTATATTCCAGGTTTTTCTATGAAAAAGCCATATGTTGACCACTTGCCTGCGCGGACAAAACCTAATGAAGAAAATCATACTAAAACAAAAGAGCTAATTAGTCATTTATGTCATAAAAAATAATGTCTATTGCCCTTCATTCATCCCTCCAAGTTTCAGAAACATAACTTGACAGGGATCCCAAATGGGGAATTTGATCTTAAACCCCCATGACCTTTAAGACATGAAACCAAATTTTTACTTAATAAATTACCATTGTAGCGAACAGTGCAGCGAATGAATGAACAACGTAACAACCATGCCCATGTAGCGAAATTACCAAACAATGACGTAGTAAATTGGATGCAGGGAAATGGTCATGTAGCGGAAAGACCATGAACCACCACAATTCAAACCTGTCCAAATAATATATGCTGAAAAATTCGAAATACGTGTAATGCTACAAAATCGAAATTGTGCTAAAAAAGTCCAGGGGCAGATGTTCTAGGGGGCAGAAATCTACCTTTTTTGTAAAAAACGCGGTTTTACAGAAATAGCCTCAGCGCCCTTATGTGCAAAGCAATTGAGTTCCTAAAGTTGTTTTGAAAGTTTAACTCTTACCCTCAAACAAAACCGCTAACAGAAGTGATTTATCACCACTTGATAGAAGCTTCCCAAGCCGATTTTCAAAAGTGGTATTTTTCACCAAAATTCGGGCAGCTCCCTACATCCACGACGCACTAGTTTCAGAACACCAGCCACAGCAACTGTTGCCCCCGTAATGTCCTCATCAGCTGATGAAGTTTCGTTGAAATCGACCCACACGCACAGAAATAATTGAGAAAAACGTTTATTGGAAATGAACGGAAATTCTCAGAATATTCCAACTTCATGGGCAACAGTGTATCCAGTCATGGACATTAGTTTATCTACACTTGATACTTTAAATATTTCAAATACTTCTGGACCTAAAGTACATCTTGTTGGTCATATTTCTGCATCAAAATTTCGGAAATTTGGAAATATCGTAATTACGTAATAGCTCATCAGAAAAAATCGTAAAACTCAACAGTTTTACTGTAATTTTTTTGTGACTTTTGTTGCAGTTTTGATAGAGTGGAACCTTCCAAGGATCGTGGACTTTGTTTCATCAAAATCTGTTGAGTGGCTGCTGAGATATTTATATATTATGAAAATTTCGATAATTTGAGATTTTTTAATTTTTCACAAAATTTTGATATCTGTAGACAGAGCTCACCTAAACGCCAAGAAGTATGAAGTTTTGGAACGTTAAGCCCAAACTGGTTAGAAGTTAAGCATGTTTTTCAAGATATCAATATACTGATACTTTGAAAAATGCGCAATATTTTTGCCCAGTTAAGGCAAAAAGTTCCAAAATTTTGTAAATTACAATGGCATCAAAATTTCCTACAAAATACGAAAATCTCAAATTGTCAAAATTTTGATAATCTCAAATATCTCAGCAACCACTCAACATATTTTGATGAAACAACGCTCAAAATCCTTAGAAAGTTCCACTCTATCACATCTGCAACGAGTTTGATTTTTAGTGTTTTTTCTGATGAGCTACATTGTATTACATAATTTTTTGCAAATTCCCAAAATTTTGATTCAGAAATATGACCAACAAGAACAAACAGTATTTGAACAGCAGTATTTGAAATATTCAAAGTATCAGGTATAGACAAACTAATGTCCATGATTGTACATCGGGAAGCATAAGACATTTACAATGGGCCGTATGCATTTACTTCTAGCAAAAGCAAAAAGTAAAAGCAGTTGCTTGAAGCCAAAGTAAAAGCAAAAGCAATTACTTGGTTTCATATGCATAATCTTTTACTTCTACTTCAAAGCAAATGCTTATACTTGACGTGACATGCATTTGCTTGTTTACCAAAGGTTCTGCACTAGGAGCAATTGCTCAGTATTATGCATATGAATTCTAGCATTTGCTAGAAAGGAACAACTAAGTAATTGCTTTTTCTGATAGCAATTGCTTTTTAGCAAAAGCATTTACTTTGGGTTTTTTGCATACGGATGGAATTATTTGCTTTAATTTTCGAGTAAAAAGCATTTGCTTTTTTAATGCATACGGACTGTTGTTTTCTTTATGTAGCAAAGGTGTGCACACTATTGGCCTGAAGACCGTAACCCAGAGATATACGGAGACATCCAGGTGGTTATCCACGCCAAGATTCAGATTGAAAATACAGATGATTTTGTGATCACCAAATTCCGAATGACAAAGGTAGGTATTGTTATGGTTCTCGATCCATAGATCAGGGGCCTTATTCACAAAGGTTTCTAAGAGAGGTCAATTTACGAATGCGGTAGTCATCCGTAGGCCTATTTTACGGAAAGGTTGCACTTTATTCACAAAAGCCACGGAGGGCCTTCTAAGGAAATGCTTGACTAAAGGCGGTGACAGACTAGTGCGTACGCGACGCGGAGCGACGCGTTTTCTTTTGTGTTTTTGTGCTCCACTGGACATGGTGCTCAGTGGTGCCTGAAAACACAAAAGAAAACGCTTAGCGGCGTCGCGGTAGTCTGTCACCGGCTTAAGTCTCACGTAACAGCAATAATCTATTGACTTGCGCCTAGCCAATTTTGATAAAAAGGCCTTTTTATTCGTACATTCGATCAATTACAGCACTGGGTGTCATGATGTAACTGTTTGAGGGGACCTTTATACAAGTTTGGCAAAGCATGTGGTTCATTCGCGTACTGGCTAGCTCGATGACCACGTCCGTATAGAAGGGCGAAATCGCTCAGAGGATTTCACATCGAAGGAGATAAAACAAACTGTGGAACTTGTGGAAGCAAATTATTCCACCATTTCCCTAAAGGCCGCCGTACACGATACATTTTTTTCCTACNGAAGTACATTTCATGCAGCTTTTGAAGTGTGCGGGTTCACCAAGGTCATCACTTTCCTCAAACGCAACATCCGATGGGTTTTCCTATACTGACCACCTCACAAATACAATATGTACTAGTTAAGTTGTAGATCCAAGGGGACCAGGGCCCATAATCATAAAACTACTTTATCATAAAACACCGTAACAGTAAAACTACTGACACTTATCCTTTGTTCAACACAAAGGATAAGTTGTATCACACTTTGACTTAAAGGCCCTCTAGTCCAAAAGTGGGCGGGGCTGACCAAACGTATGTTGCCACCTATTCTCAACTTTTGGTACTAACAAATCAGTAAATTAAAATAATTTATTATAAATCGCGTTTCACAACTTTTTGTTTGTTTTTGAGCGTAAAATCATAAATTTATTTCAGCTACAAGAATATTTATCAAGATAGATATTAAAAGTTGATAACATTAATGTTTTTTTGTTATTTTGTTTTGTTTTGGTATACACGGTGCTGCCACCTGTACAAAGGAGAATAACTATTATGATCAACCATGTAAATAAACAAACCGTAATGTTTACATTTCGGACTAGAGGGCTAGTATGTTTATGAACATGGACCCTGGTACTATAAGCTCCTTGTCTGAGATATTTCCTGCATGATTTTGTCATGAAAGAATACACATTTTTTCCCTTCAGGAGGAGAAAGCTGTCCAGGATCAGGAAGCAGCCAAATGGAAGAATGTTCCTGATTGGAAGAAGAAAATTATTGAGAGAAAGGAACTGGAAAAGAGGGCGATGCAGGTATGTATACTGATCAGGGCCCATGTTCCCGAAGCCGTCGTTAGGTTAATGATGTCGTTAAAACTGGAAAAATGCATAGCGTAACGACATCGTTAACCTTACAACGGCTTCGGGAACATGGGTCCTGATTAGTTCTGGGCCACAAATCAACTATGAAGTACCAGTGCGTGGGATAGTAGGTGCTGTCAGTGAGTTGACCAATAGATCAGGGCTCCCGCGGATCCTTAAAAAGCATTAAAAGTCATGAATTTTTGTTTTTCAGAATTAAGGCCTTAAAAAGCCTTAAATATAGCATTTTTTCACTCAGTGGCCTTAAATTTGATGTAGCTTCAGTTTTGAATTTTCATTAAACCGTTTCCCCTTCCTAACGACGTTTTTATTCATATCAGTTGAAAACCGCCCAGCCGTCAAAATCGGGATCCCGCCCTCAGCGCTTACCTTTAGGCCTATGTGTCCTTTACAACATTCTCCTGCGTTAATATTGCACAACCCACATTAAAACTCCTGACAACGTGGCCTTAATTTTTTCCCGGATTGGCCTTAAAAAGCCTTAAAAAGGCCTTAATTTTGCTCACCAAAAAGCCGCAGGAACCATGTAGATGTCACTATGGCCCATTTCAGTGCATATAGCGGACCCATTCATTCTTGATTGAGCACCAATTACGTGGATTTTCCTGTGTATTGGTCTGCTAGAACTTGCTGCCATCTTTTGGCAATACGCGCGGCTGACTGCTCCTATTACAGACCAATTTGTATAAGAAAACTCCCACAAACCAGGTTTATGATATTGAACCATGCTAAAGTACCGGTATGTATGTTAGGTTCAAACTTAATAAATTAGTTATATTGATAAATTTTATATTGGTTCAAACTTGATAAATTAGTTACATTGATAAATTTGATATTGGTTCAAACTTGATAAATTAGTTATATTGATAAATTTGATATTGGTTCAAACTTGATAAATTACCGGTAGTTGAAATATTGATAAATGTGATATTGACAAACTTGAAAAATTAGTTACCGTATATTTTAGTCTAATGCTGCGTACCTGTACTGTGATTTTATTTTATGAAACCGGGGTTTGGCTCGTTTTGTCAAGGCAAAATATTGGGCAGCACAAGACCCATGTTACTTGTGTACAGTTCTGAGATAAATAAATCCATTTGCATCTTTCAGGCCCCACTTGAAGAAGAAATAAAGAAAAAGGAACAAGAAATGGAGAAACTTGCGAAGATGCCTGAATGGAAACGTGAGATATTCCTAAGAAAAAAGATGGATTCGAGTGACTCGAATTAGAGAAGAAGCAGAGTGGAATGAGTTTCGTGCATTTTCATGGAACAAATTCAAGGTCGGATGTGATTTGCTGTATGTTACAAGGGTTCAAGGATAATTCTGTGGCAAAGTGGGTGATATTTGTAAATTGGATTGAAAATTCTGCCACTAGGAATTGATTCATATAAAATATGGCAAAAGATTTTTTCATTTCTCATTGAAAGAACCCTCCTATGCTTTCCCGTTTTGAGTTAGCAGATGGTTTGTTTCACTGACACTTGACCATGTCACCCTCTTTGTTTTGTCATGGGGTTATTTTGATTCTCTGAAGTGGACTTAAAATATTTCTAGATTTGGATAACACATCAAAATAACTGTTGTCATGAATATTTGTGTCAAAGCAATTGATGGAATGTTTATCGAAGAGAATGTGCCCCAAAGTATAACTGTGGCAGTCTTGGAAAACCCGACTTCGCAGAGTTGATTCATAAGCCTAGTTCTTACTTCAACACATCTTGCTGCATCGGTATCTGACGAATGATCAAAATCTGTACGCCGACATAAGCCTAGTTCATTTTGTCGGCGTTCAGATTTTGATCGCGCTTTGGAAGCCGATGGCCGATCTTGCCCAACCAACGCTTCCTGTCACTCCTACTATCGCTCCATCCACCCTTGCCGACCACCGTAGCATTTATCGCTCCCATTTGCCGCCCATGAGCGTGGCGGCTGAAGCAGCCAAACGTTACTGAAAGCGCTGTTTATGACGAAGAAAGGAACATTGTGAGGTTTGGATCGATGAAAATCTCAAAATGAAGAATAATCTAATACGTTAATGCATGTTTTATTCACAAAACATTGAATTACACGCATTTATCATTGACAGTGGTGGGGGGTGTGCGGTCCATGGAACGACCTGTCTGCGAGCAGGATGACAAACGGTGGTCCTCAAGGGTGAAGGGAGCGTAGTTCGAAGGGCGGAGTGACCGGAGGCCTTGATTAGTCAAGATGCCGATGGCCATGGCCCTGGCCCATGCGTCGAAATACAAACTAGACTACAAGTCCAGCGTACTTCAGCGACGGCGACGTGTTATGAAATGACTCAAGTAACTACAGTTTCACGATTGACCCCTGACCAAATCGCTTGATGGGGTTGGCGTCGCATGCGAGATCGTGCGATCGGTTGCCGACGACGATGGTCGCGCGTCGAAGTTTGAACTAGGCTTTAGTGTGAGAGTGGCAGTTCAGCTACTGGCATAACATAAATGGTAAATTTTGACAATTCACCGTGGGTGAGACATGACTTTCAAGCCACTTCACATATAAAATGGCTAAATTTGAAGGTCGGGGGCCTTATGTCGGGGCTTTTGCGTCGGCGTCAGTGCCGGTGTCCGTCAGATAACTTGAGAATGCTTTGAGCGATCAACCTGAAATTTTTAGCCCGCTTGGCCCATAGGCCAAAAGGGCTTATGCTGTGCTTGGCGCCTTTAGTGGTGGTCTGTCGTGCGTGCGTGCGTGCGTGCGTGCGTCCGTAAACTTTTCCCTTGTCAGATGGATAGCGCCTTCAGTTTTTGACAGATCATTTTCATATTGCATATGGGTGTGTATGACCACAAAAACTAGGTCAAGTTCGATTTTGGGTGCGATGCGATTTCTACTTTGGCCAGTAGGGGGCGTTTTGTGAAAAAATTCAAAGGCCTGTATTTTGAGAATGGCTTGAGCTATCGTGATGAAACTTTGTATGTATGTACCTCTAGTTGGTGGTGACTTGCACACGAAATTTTGGCGCAGTCTGATTCTTGTCTTTGCCACTAGGGGGCCAAAACGAAAATATCAAATTTTTCCTTGTCAGATGGATAGCGCCTTCAGTTTTTGAGGGATCATTTTCATATTGCACACAGGTGTGTATGTCCTCAAAATTTAGGTCAAGTTCAATTTTGGGTGCGATGCGATTCCTATTTTGGTAGGTAGGGGGCGTTTTGTGAAAAACTTTAAAAGGGCTATATTTTGATAATCGTTCGAGCTATTGTGTAGAATCTTTGTTTGTATTTACCTCTAGCTTGTAGTGACTTCCTGACGAAATTTCGGTGAAATCTAATTCTTCACTTTGCCACCAGGAGGCCTAAGCCAAACTCACAAAACCTGCTTTTTCTCCTGAACAAAGCAACGGAACTTCATCGAATTTTTATTATAGGTATATCTAACAAGGAAATATAACATACTGCTCGAGTTACTTTTCAAGGTCACAGACATCAAAGTTTGTCTGAAATTAGGAGAATGGCAGATATTGTCAAATATGGCTTGTATGATTCTGATATGGCTTATGCCTTCCACCACTGTGCTAAAAAGCCAAGCGGGCACAGTGCCATTGGCACTATTTTTTGTGAAGGTTTGTCGCTGAGGGGAAGGTTCCTTTTAATGACCAGCATCACCACTTCCCCCAAATGTACCATCTGGTACTTGCCCACAAAAACCATACCAGTCGGGGGCATATGCCATGCTCTGTGTTGTCTTCTTGATAGATGAATTCATGATATCAAACATTCACTCTAGAAGTAAATGGTGTGTGTTCACAACCATTATCTGCTTTCAAATGCAGTAGGACAATGGGGAACCCGCCCTGCAGTTTATCCCGGCAGGTCGGCGCTCCAAGCAGTTGTACCGAAACCACGTCACTGACGCCATTTTAGGTGTTGACGTTGCGTCATGAAAAAATTTCCTGTGCATCTTTTTACAGGAATAACAAGACAAAAACGGTGCTTTTATCACCACCGTATCTCTTCATTCTTCATAAGAAACATAAGGGACACACTCCGCGTGAGCTACTGCGAAACTAATGTATAGGCCAGCCCTGCATACCACTATCTATGAGTACACACAGTACACCTGCATGACCTATATTCCTGTCCGCAGTGAAGTACAGCTGACTGGGGACAGGATTTTGCAGCAGCTCACGCGGTGTGTGTCCCTTATGAAAAAAGAGATTAAAAGAAAATTTCATCTTCTATATGATAGTGTAAAGTTTCCTGCTGGGTGACCAACACAAATGATTTATTTGCACGCCAGAAACAATAGAAATAAGGTTAGAAAAAAGAGACATCAGTACAACCCCTTGCAGCGCCACATCGTGGTGTCAGTGTGCGGGTTCCCCATTGAATGGTCATGGTAACAGAATGTGTTTGTAAGAAAGCAAAGGAATAGGAGACAAATTATTTTATATGGCTGCATTATTTAAAAATCTGCAAAATATTTAACCAACGTCTGTGATTTGGTTATAAATCTCTATTATTGACAATATTGTGTATCCTTCACTTATGTAGTCTTTGTACTCTGTTGTACTTTCTCAAAACTGTGTAAATTAGTTCAGAGCAATATTTCACACAAATTAAGGAAGCGTTTGAATTCACAACGAAAATAGTGACTTAATTATTATTCAAAATGGAGTCCTGAAAAGTTAACAGAAGTGTTAAATCACTCCCATATGAAATGGAAGGTGATTCCATGCCCACTCGATAAATAAAAACCCTCTAAATTCAGCATCAAGTGGAGGAGCTGTACATGGAGGACTTGGACCAAAATTCTGCCATGCTCATCTTTCAATTGGTGACTGCTAGGAGACCTCTGTCAGACCAGCTGCAGACACCATGCAGGACGATGCCTCTCATATTTTGTCCCTATTTATGTCCACTTTTCCTGCACCAATTATGGTCCAGGGCCGGACATCTTCTTTTCTACTACATATAGTACAATTCTGCGCCTGACATGCATCAAAGTTTGTGAATAATTGTAAATAACACTCCACCTGTTTTTTTATGAATCATATATCCAAGACATATTTGTAGTGGAGTTTTGATGCCCATGTTAACTGTAGTTTGAGTTTGCCTACTCCACTGTGAATTTATTAACATCAGTCCTACTACATGTATAAAATGATAATATATTGACTAAAGAGCCACTGTATGCATTCGGTATGCCTCGGTATCCCCCTGGTGGCGGATCAGGGAACCAAGTGATCAGCCTCGTGTCCTGTCTAACTCATACACAGCCAGTGGTAACACGTAGCCTTAGGCTGATACTGTCAAAACATTCGCTGTCAAAAATGGCCGCCATCCTTTTCATCGCTTAGTTCAACACGCTGTTTTTTATAGCATGACTAACCTTTCATCAAATAAAGTACCATGCTTCATCTCATTCTTTGTGGCACAAGTCTTTGTGCCGTATGCACGAGTTGGACTTTAGCCTGAAGTATAGCTTAAGTTAGAGTTTCTCTTTGCTTGAAGCATTGAGAAAAGTCAGACTTGAATGAAAGTGTGGCTGAAGTCCAACCCATGCATACGGCCCTTAATGCCTAATTGGTAACTTACATGTAGATCATTCAAATAGATAGATTTGAACAGTCTTGTTGAGCATGCATTGAAATGTCCGGATGATCAACCTCGCCACCATGAATTAGCGCTGTGGTATACAGTGTAAAGTCCGACAACATCTAACTATGACCCAATGGAATGCAGAAGTTAGGAAATTGATAGTTGGATTTTCTACGGACGTTTAATCACACGCGGCTCTTGAATAACCGGTGCACAGCACGAACAATCGGGGAATGACCATAATGGTCGACAGGCATGATTAATTAAAAACCGCAAAGCTCTGCCAAATTATGACTTCCGCATTCCATTGGGTTGTAGTTAGATGTTGCCGGACTTTACATTGATCACTTCTGTAAACCTATACACGAGGTTGCCTAAAGGTCAAAGGTTATGTCGCCTGCCACGAGATAAGAAACCTAATGCATTCAGTGGCACTTTAAAATAAAGAAGATAAGAGTAAGACTTCCCTTTAAGTTCTTTCCTCTTGGTTCATTATTATCCAGTGATATTAGTAAAAGTTCATAGTGCCTTTTAGAGCATTTTTCAATCATGTAAGTTAGCATTCCTTGGCATAGCATTTATTAGTAGTATTATGAAATAGTGACTACATTTTGTATGAAAACATTCAGTAATGCTTCAAAAGCTGTTAAGTGGTATTATGTGAAGTCCAGTGTTTTATCAGTTCACAGAAACATGGTGGGCCAAGATAGATATAAATTCGCTATGACTTATTAATTTATTTACAAAATGCAATCCATCTTGACACCATTGGTTCATGGTATGGTAGAATTTGGGACCACCTATAGATTCCTTTGAATACATCATGTATTAGTGTCAAGAAACTTTAAAGCCCCTCTGTATTGAATTTTACGCTATTTTCAATGTGTAAGAGAGCACAGGTAGAGGCCTCATACTGGGCCTCATACCCTCCTGAAGGTCCCCAAAATGCTTGCCAATAAGTCCTTCTAAGAATCAAGCCCAGAGTTTCAGCACACAATGAAAAGACTGCAGGCAGAGCTCTAATGTATTCAGGTAGAGCATATAGGTCATTTTGTGAGCGCTCCAGCAAAAGCAGCTAGGCACTTGTCGCTAGTGTGATCATCATTGGTCATCAATTTATTCAACTACATGCATTATCACTGCTGTCCGCTACTATTGTAAACCCGTGCCAATGTACATTTCAGCTACCATATTCTGCTGTAAGGCCATTAACCCTTTCCTCGGTTGCGACAAGCTTTTTGGTGGCACCGGTCACATTTTACACTACACTAACGTCGGAAGACATACTGGTAAAGACTTTCTTTCTGAATTCAATACAGTGTGGCTTTAAGTTGTGACTAAGTGATGACTTTTCATGTTGCAGATAACACCCCTCCCTTGTGCTAGTTACAGAAATGCTTTTGACAAAACAGTACTAAGCATGCATGGAGGCTCACAGGATTATTTTGCAGGTCTGAGGTGACCAGACCTTAAAG
>NMRB01001167.1:193342-214810 GCA_002633025.1 Notospermus geniculatus | reverse complement strand
GCGTGGCGTCACAGTTTGATCCGAGATGAGATGACGTCAGCGAAAACCCCGCTGCGGCGAGTGACGCTGCAGCGTCGTGCTCGACGTCGTGGTGACGCTGCGTTCTTAGGCCCGACGTCATGGGTTGTTGACGTCATGGGCAAAGGTAAAATGCGTTAGGACAACAGACTTCATCTAATTAAACAGTTCATTGTTGGCGGATGACCCCCAAAATCAATAGGGTTCCGTGTAACATGCATATCCACAACTCCTGAAAGTTTCATCGCGATACGTGGCGTATTTTTTGAGTTATCCTGCCGAAACCACAGATTGGAGGGAGAGATCGAGAGAGAGAGAGAGAGAGAGAGAGAGAGAAATCCAGTGAAACCAATGAAGACCGCCACCTTGTGAGGTGGTGGCGGTCTTAATTACTCACTTATTTGTACATGTTTTTGTAATACTAAAAATATACCGTAGAGTCGGTTCTATAACATCAATGCATTATATGCCGAAGTCCCGCCCCAGTTCATTACTATGTCAGAGCCCAGTTTCCCGCCTGCATTGATCGACCAATGGCGCACAGGAGAAGGCCTGGTCAGTTTCTTGCGAACAAGACACGAGGTGGTGGGACATCACTAGGCCTATGAAGTCGGTCAAATGCCGCAGTATACAACTTGTATCAATAAAGAAACCAAAGCTTTTTTCAACCACTGACAACAGAGCCGTGGAATTCTTGAATGCATGGTGAAATGGATCTCTATTCCATGAAACCACAATCCGTAACAGCGCCTAGGACTGACGGCCTATTCAAATCCCCGTCAGGAATGTCAGTCTTGATCAACATGTGACCAGTACGTAGTAAAATGGGCGTTGCTAATCTTGAATTTTGGATTGATGTTATAGAACCGACTCTACGGTATAAAGAGTAGGACTTCTCCTTGACACAATAGATTTACAGATCACGAAGGTCATATTGGGTCATGAGCTGTGATTGGACCTTTAAAGTATTATTTGCTGGCGGAAAATCCTGATGTGCATGTACTCTCGAGTGACGAGAAAATAAACTTTCCCGCTTTATGAAAGTTGTTCTCTTGCCTTGTTTCATTTCCGACTGCTTTTCCAACTAAAATAACTGTCGTTGTCTACTTCCACTAGACTCGGGACCCAGTCGTTGTGTCGCTCCGGCCGCCGCACTACACTCCACAAACGACTGGGAAAGCAAACTGCAAAATCAGCGGCTAGCGTACCGACGACCACAACGACCATCTCGACCAATGAAATTGCCCGAAAGCAATCTACTAGGGGAAATCTGGCACATTTTTGATTGGTTGTTATTGCTGAAATTTACCAGTGCCTCTCGCCCGTCTAGAAACTTTTCAAAGTCACTAGCAGGATATTTTTTTATCCGTAATGCAGCTATCAAGTTTAGCCCGGACCACCCCCCCTCAGGCATCGTCGTTCACTCGACGCCAAAATTCGTCGAGTCCCCAGTATTAAGATAAGTCCCCCACTTCCAAAATACTGCAGACTGGCGAGTTAGTGTCGAGTGCCTGAGGAGGGGGGGTCCGGGATTAACTTGATAGCTGCATAAGTACTGCTTGTTATGGCACACAGCATCGAATTAGGCACCAGGATACCGTCCTTGACCTCGAAGAAAGTTGCGATATAATCAGCTGATTCGACATCTTGCAAAGAGCAGACGACGGCCGTTGAAGACGCAGTTTCTGATTGGCTGAACTCATTCACATCCGTTGTTGTTGTCGGTACGCTAGCCGCTGATTTTGCAGCTTGCTTTCCCAGTCGTTTGTGGAGTGTAGTGCGGCGGCCGGAGCGACACAACGACTGGGTCCCGAGTCTAACTTCCACAAGCACACCACCGATTATTTTAAGACAACGATCGATGTCGTGGGAGGGATTTTTCTAGAATCGAGGCTAATGGAAGAATCTGCCTCTTACTCATCCAGCGTGGAATCATAACCACGCCAGAGCAGGTTTTCTCCCATACCCCCATTTTGGTATGACTCCATATCTATTTGCGGTTAGGAAGTCTATTTTGAGCCAGTTGTCCATGTACGTGTACATGTACATATACGAAACCCTACGACATCTGAGAAAGATATTGTACTGAGAGGGATTGCCTGAAGGCACAATAAGACGGGCGACATGTGATACAGGCGTATCACTGCTGGCAACTGGACCACCCACGCGCACCTACCACAAAATGATAGGCCTATATCGATAGGGAGCTGACTGAAAATCGAAGTCATCCACAACAATATTGAATTAATGTGAGTCTGGAAAAGTTTCGAACTTTTTGACCAACTCCAACTCGGGAGAAGTTGTTATCTATACCTCTAGTTCTTTAATATATGAATATGTCCCCCGTGCCTTCCGGCACTCGCCCACTTCGCCAGAAAAGTTTTAACGATTATCTTAGTTTTATATAGCTGACTGGGCCAGAAATAGTATACCCAGCAGAGCCTGCAGCACGATTCGGAAGTTGGACGCACTTCATGAAATCATAGCCGCAGAAAATTACGGGTTATATGAAAATGGTATTGATAATTGCTACAATAGCTTGGCCACTGAGTCATGAAGCGCTGGAAGACACCACCCATTTCTATAAACGTGTACCACCTGTTGAATCATACTAGTATCGCCTTTACTGTTGAAACTTCTTTAAAATCTCGAAGGGAGTATAAGAAATAAAAGTGGAAAATAAGAAGTGGGAAATTTTGGCATTTTGCGCGGATTTTTCAATTTCGCAACTTTGGGAGAAAATTTTTCCAATTTTGAGAAATATCGCCCGAAAAATCAGACAAAATGTCATCTCATTTTAAGAAAATTTCTCAAAATGGGAAACAAATTTCTCACAATTTGAGAAATTGAAAATTTGGTGCAAAATTCCAAAATTTCCCGCTTCTTACTGTATTTTCCACTTTTATTTCTTACTCCTTCTCGCCAGAATTAAGCTTCTTCCTTACCGCGGCTGATGCCATAAAGCATGAAAAGCTCCACAAAGGGAGACCTTGCTTCCACAGATGCTTTTCCTAAAATGACATGACACTCCTGGCTCGGTCCTTCTTGTGTACACGCCTTCCTTGTATAGGCTCGTATGATGACTCTTATCTTCCCTCACCCAATTTTTAGATAAATCTACCCGGAACAGTCTTATTTGCCAATGAAACCCATAAAAGCTTCCAACATCTTAAGAGGAGCTATATCGAGAGAAAATCTTCCAAATATAGACCGCGACACCCACGTTAAGGGTAAACAACAATCAACGGGGGGCTCCAGCGATTGTGGCATCGTTTAGATGGAGAAAATTGGTCACGTGGCAGACAGGAACCCCTATGATCATCTCGATTATAGGGGTTTCAAAGCACTGAGACAAACAAGATGATAGGGTACCGGTACGGGAAGTCGACAAGGCTAATCCGGTATTTTGTCAGAAAAAGGACAAACCGTCTCTGTTCCGTTTCGAAAGATAGCTGAATATTGTTTTCTTCTCTTTGTAAGTAAAAATCATTTTTGTGGTCAATAATTATGGCTTAGTAAAACCCGCACTAGGAAGAGATGTGAAATAGAGCGACTCTGTTTTTTCTCCGATTGTAATATTGTAATGGAAGTACTAGTAACGTAGAACATGATGAGGTGTGAAAGGAATCCAAGTCCCCCTGGAATCAAAGTCCGGTCTTATTGTTCAGCGAGGGATCAGAATATATGGCTAGAGAGACCATGATGACCATTCATCGAATATAACCTTACAATAGCGGGCTATTGTTTGGCGGATCTGCATTCCTGTCACACCTGGTTATGTGTATGACAGTACAGAATGTATATTGAATGGTACCACCGATAGGCCTACATTGCCATGCTCAGGCTGTGATGTTCACTACACATATCTAACAGTAATCCCAGCTACAAGGACATCATAAAACAGGTTTTGAGTACCCCATTCATGACTGTTTTTTAGAACATAACGACCTAAAGAAACCACGATGGTGATAACGGAACAGACGTGACAGATGAACACGACTGAAGGAGCTAACTTAATTCAAAGTGTGTCCTTGTCCCCATCATCACATGTTGCGGAGGCGATTTCGTGACTCATTAGCCGTCGCCTCAATAACATCGAATTGCAGAACATGGGAGAAGGGAAGGAAACCCAAACACGTCGTGAAATGTCTCCAATTCCATCCAGTCAAAATGGATTGGAAGGAAGAGCACGCCCAAGGTTGTCTGCTGATCATGACGTAGCCTACATGTAGCCCCCAACAGAGCTGCAACGTGGGCCACAATGAGCATATCACATGTTATTGCGCTGTAACCCTTTACGTGCTGATCACATGTCTTATGTGTCAATGAGGACCTATCCCAATACCTCAACAGGTCACAGGGGCTTGAATCAAATGGTGAAAAAGGGTTAAAATGTGTTGGGATAGGCCTATTACCACCGAGGGTGTACCACCCCAAAATAACACCGACATCCTACACCCACTATAGATAAACGTCATTGATTGCGGACCATCTCGGGTGAAAACTGACAACACCAAATGACACCTCTATTTCGAAACTTATTTGTAAAGAAGCCGCTTTTATTTTTCATGCATCTGGGAGAAGATATTCCCTATTTTACTAAAGTAACGAAATTCTAGAGAAAATCTGCTTTCGAGTCAGTAAAATATACGAGTTTTGCCACATGAAACAACTCCCCACGTGTGAAATTCGGCCGTAGCTTTCCACAGCGAGTGACGTCATGACGTCACGTCACAAAAGTGAGCGTAGTGTCGGCCTGTACATCCGTGCATGCCAATGCAACGTCACGGGGGGACGTCATGATGATTCCACGTTTTTATGTAAACATAGAAGTGCAAATTTTTCGTTTCCACGGCAGTCACGCAAAGACACAGCCAGATATAGATAAAAACTAACATCCACTTTGATCTAGAAGCGCTGGGTAACACACTGATGTGCTTTGTTAAGGTATCCCGCCAGAAATAAATTCAGGGCGGCCCGTTAAAAAGAGGTTACCCTGGTCAAGTCATGTAAACATGGTCNGAAGCTGATTCCAGGGGTTAGTGAGCGAGTGGTCCGAGGTTGTCTGAGCGAACTATACCCCTGGGGACGAGGTTGACACCCTCTGTGGTAATATCCCAACACATTTTAACCCTTTTCACCATTTGATTAAAGCCCCTGTGCAACAGGTGTCACAGTGCGTGGTTAAAACTGTTTAATTGAAAGGGACATTCAGGTCCTAATCAATTTCCCACACAAAAGGCATCCGTTATTTAGGACCTGTGCTGCCCTCTATCATAGTTATGATCCCCACTGATTTATTCAACGTCACGTGTACATGTACTTCTAGATTTTATTTACAGCGATCGAATCATTGCCTCTCACACAATTTTTTTCCTTCTTTACCAGTATATAGCTTATACATACTTTTTCCGGGGAGTTCCCTCAGTGTTTTTCAACGTCACTTGAGGTAGTGCTAAAAATAAATATAAATTCCAATCAATATCATTACGAAGGAAATAAATACCATTATCGACGCTTTTATGGTAAAAGCTTCTCAACTCAATTATACTCAGGCTTGCCTGACTTCAAAGCTTGTATCACTTCTGTAAGATTAAAGGGAAGCCTTAACATTTCTGATGGAGACGCCAGCAATCGATTTTTTTAAATGTCAAAGGAAACCACCTACGGCATTTCCTTCAGGGTTATTTCTAGAGCTATTTTCCAACGGGCAACACACCCATGAGGAAATTACATGATAAATATAGAACATCTTCAGCGGAAATACCTTAGACGGAGTTCCCTGATGACGCATATTTCTATTTGGAGTATGGGAGACACACCTGATACCGGTGGGTAAATGCCGGCAGCGAGACTTCTTTGTACATTGTTCTATTTCGGCTATCTTCGAGGATTTCCGGCGATACCGACGTTGCTAAGAAAATACAGATTTCTTGTTTTACATTTCTTTCCATGGACCCTCCACAACCAGTGACTGCATGATCTTATAATTGTCTAACAGGTGTCAGCATGATAACACAAATCATTTTTTTGCTTACCTTAACAAAGCAAACCCGTACCTAATGCACTGTTCCGTATCCCTTCCCTGGCGGCGGCATCGTGAACCAATACCAGTATGACTGGTGTCCGGTCCAACCCACACATAGCCAGTCGTAGGCTAGACTATATCGCAGACATAATCAACCAAGGCGTCGCAAAACCGGATTGCTGAAGCGAACGTGCCGTTGTCACTCAATTCCAGCCGAACCCATAAGCAGTTTCCTCTGACATTTGCGGCGAGCGGTGCGGTTTTCACAGGCATTGGGATAATCAACAGGCCATTGGTGCAATCATCGAAACCATCGAAGGATTATCCAGAGCCCTGTGAAAAACGCACCGCTCTCCGCAAAATCGCTCTAGCGGAAACAGGCCTTCAGGCTTACATGTACAGTGTACCTACGTACTTCTGAACATGCACCAAATACGCCATAAAGAATTTGTTAACCAATGATCCCTTCTCCAAATCAGGCGTACCTATTGATGACACCCACACTAGTGTACAGTACACTGAAGATACGGAACGAAGAACACCATCTCTGTCTGACTGATCAAGTCACGTAATCACTTACATTTGCGTTAATTAACCCTAGCCGTTCGGGAAACGCCCCATTTACAGACACCTCATATGGACTTAAGAAGATAGGATTTCAGGTTGTTTAACTGATTGCGACTATACTGATGAGACAAAGGGTATATCGTAGGTTTACTCTTCCCTTGAGAGAATAATACCAGGAATGGATAATTTTATATTATAGACTGACGCAGTAAAAAAGACGCTGATTACGGAAAACTCTAGGCCTACTTCAGTGGACGATTTCATCTCCTTCATTGGATCTATCGGTGACAGTTTCAGCCCTACGCTTTTTGCAACGGGAGACCTACATGTAATATCGTGAAGTTCGAAAACTGCTTTAGGAAGGCGTAGGTCCCGTGTAAAGAACAGCATAATACATGATAATCTGTGTGCAGACAGATCATCCTAATCATATCAGAGACCACCTACGACACTCACGAAGATTGAATCTGAAAGTCTTTAGCAGTGTTTTGCTTTGAGATCATGTACGCTCATTAAAAATTAGCATAAAGATTTGATACCCGATTGATCAGTCCATTAAGTTCATTGTATTGTGCTGCGTTACTTCGAAGCCTGGTTTCGAGACAATCATCTCGTCGCATACAATGCACGATGGAAGCCAAGTGGCTGATAACGCCGTATTGTGTTCTGTTCGAGATGGACACTGGTTATAGAAAACAACATTGCAGAACGATTACTATATTTATTTTAGGTGGGATTTAGCAAAGAAATAAAATTTTCTTTAATCCTGAGAAACACTCAAGCCTAGTACGAAAAATCCTCAAGACTTGAGAACAATAGTGTGTACTTTTGGGATACCTCTAGAAAATATGTTCTTTCACCTTTTTAATCGGCTGTTGAAGCTTCTTTCCATTTCAATCAGTCACTCACATTTTAGCAAATGTGCTGTTTACCCCGGTAGAAGTATTTCAATAGGGTGTCATGGAAGACTAGAAATAACATAGAGGGCCAAGATATAATACGAACTGGAGGAGGAAACTGACTACAAACGCTCACCAACACTTTCTGAAATGCTCCAAATAAAAGTCAGATTTCGTGCAGTGATCATGATGCTGCTGATGTTGACAAAAGGTATGTACGTTTTTTTTGGTGGTCGATTCACGTCCAAACGGCTTCATGAGAAGGTCTCAGGCTCCCGTTCCATAGAGTTCACGTTTTCACGGTTTTTGCACGTTTCACGCGTGAATTGTCATGTTTCACGGGTGAACCCAAGATTGGGCAATGTATTTCTTATGATGCGGGTTCCATAGGCGTCATTTTTCTACCTTCGGACAAGTACGATTCATTTCATGCGTGAATAAATGAAAATCACCCGTGACTCGAGGAGTGAACATGCTCATTCTTTTGGGCGTGAATTCTGTGGAACCAACCCTCTAAATGAAAGATCGTGAAAAATGAAACGGGAAAAGTGAAAACGTTAACTCTATGGAACAGCAGCCTTACATGCACTTTGCTTAGGCTTAAAAATTGGTCACGGCGAATGAGGATTTTTTGTGAAATCCATAGCATTGCCGAACTGGTATAGGCCTGCATGTATATACGTTTTTTTTTTGGTGGCTGACTTTCATTTGCGAGGGTTTACTTTGTTGGTTACATGTAGGTTTAATCGACTACTTTTCTGACAAGAAATTTTTATGCCAAATCCAGAGCTATCGGGTTCGAGATCCAAACAATTACGTATTCGACATTTTAATACCAAGTTCATCAACCTGTCAACCAGAAAGAATGTGGTTCCATGTATTATACTATACTGATTCCAGGTTTCAGTACCTCATCATGGTATTACAGCGAATGTTGTTACAAGGATGGCAATAGAGACCTTTGCTGCAGTAAAAGAAACTACTGTCACATTCACCCACCGCGAGAAGGTGTAACACCTTCGCCGTGCTGTGCCTTCTGGAAGTACCGCTTCGAATACTGCACCAATTCGGGACAAACCGTGGGCTGTGACAATGAACAAACTCGTACATACTGTTGTTCGATGTCCACTTATGACTATAGAGTTGTCCATTCTGCTTGCTGTGGAGGTGCCTACACGCCTACCATCACATCTACTCTACCTTCAACGACGAGTACTGTATGTTATAACGTGACGACGCCGTATCCGACGTGTTCGGCGAAGGGTTCGACCAGTACCACGATGAATCCGCCCATGGCATACCCCCATTACATATTCGGGATACCTATAAAGTAGGTCGCATGTTTTCCTATCACTATGACGTTACACTGTTAGAAATAACAGAGGATTTTACAGAAAATCTGTGCAGCAGAGTCCCCAGGACTGGATCTTACGGACTTAAATAAATGTCAACAGAGACTTGACTGGAGGCTGACCAAATTATATTTTCATACTGCTCTCGGAAGGCATCATAATGGGATGTCCAATGGAGTCCAACCAATACAGGAAAACATGAATCATACCATATGTAAATTTACAGAAAGTGCTGGGGACTCTGCTGCAGGCAATTTCTGTAAAATTACTACAAAATTACTATTGTAAAATTAATAATTTCTAACAGTGTAGATATCGTCGTATGAAATGATGAAACTCTCACACAGCTACATGTACTTACTTCATTTTTACCAATTGTGGGTCGAAGGACACGGGGTATGTGGATCTCTATAAGTCTACACTGAAAAACTTTTCCTCATCAAAATGGCGAACTTAGGTTCGTTTTCATTATCACCAAACTGAGTATCTAAATTCGTCAAAATGACAAGTCCAGGTTTTGACGAATTTGATAGATACGCAGTTTGGTGATGGAAAACGAACCTAAGTTCGTCATTTTGATGAAGAAAAGTTTTTCAGTGTATGCTTATTTAAACACATTTTGTACGTACACATATTTTTTTCATATTTTCAGCTGGGTATGGATCGGTATCGGAGCCGCTGCATTGTTGTTCTTTTCAGTAATGTTTTGTTGTGGCTTCACAGCAGGGCGGAGGTGTAAGCCAAATATAGGTGAGCTTCGGGTGATACGTACTAGAAAAATTTGCTTTCTACTCATTGTGACGAGCTTATCCTGTTTTCATGTGACTATTCTCATTTCATTACTGACTATTGTATGGAGTCTTCGTATTTCAGTAAAACCGACGAAATATCCGCCGCAACCAAAATTGAGAAGGTATTGAGGCGGTATACGTTTTTGAGACGCAGAATCGGCATCGGATCGAAAAGTGATTCCTGAATTTCTCAGATGATAAAAAGGCTAAGGATTGTCAGAGAGTGCAAAAAAAGTTGGCTATTCCCATCATGATCTCTTTCAAGTGAAGACATCCGCTGTCTAGTAAAGCAGTAGGCCTACATGTATACACTCAAAAACTCTGCTTCGTAAAAATGACGAACTTAGGTTCGTTTTCCATTTATCACCAAACTGAGTATCAAATTACATGTAATTACAATAACAAATCCACGGTTCGTCATTTTGACGTCATTTTGACGAACCCTTGTTGTATCGCTAACAATCTCTAACAATGTTCGTCCAAATGACGAACCGTGGACTGTCATTTCGACGAATTAAATACTCAGTTTGGTGATAAATGGAAAACAACCTGGTGATAAATGGACAACAACCTAAGTTCGTCATTTTGACAAAGCAGAGTTTTTCATTCAGTGTATAAAGAATGGAGTTATATGATCAATTTGAGTGCTTATCATGGTTCCATTTGCAAAAATGACATCGTTTATGGCCGTTGATTTTGCTGCAGATGAAAAAAAAGCTTAGCGTATATTTACAGTGATGTACATGTAGTATACAGTTCATAACGGCACAAACTGCCATCCGCTATCTATTGCCATGATTCTGTCTAAGCTGTAGTCAGTCAGCCGTCGTTGTCTATTTGGAACTGTTTCGACGAGTTCGCCTTGAGATCGGCTTATGGTAAGAGCTTACTAAGATGCAGTTTTTAGACGGCTACCGCGGAGTGGAGGATATAAACATATCGTGGATGTCGTTGTCCGCTGGGTCATTCACTTGTCTCCTGCCAAGATGACAAAGACCTGGTAATCCTTTTCATACCTGGGATGTGGTTTTCTTAATGTTCATAACTGTCTTGGTGTCGCATAAAACAAAATCGTATATTTATACCATGTACTGGCAAAATAAAAAGTGATAAGAACGTTTTGTGGAGTCCATCCATCATATTACATCATCCGACCTTGCAATGACGCAACTCGCAGAGCGATCATGTTTTGCCCATGGTTTCGTCGACAGGTTATGTACCCATTTTATTACAAAGTCCTCAAGGTTTAACCGTTCTTTCAATAACTTTCATTTCTTGTAACGACGTTAAAAATACATTTTTTTCTATTCATGAATTTATTCTTGGATATGCACCGGGGATAACAACCACGCAATTTTCATGTCCCCGATTTGAGACGGGTTTCTAATGACCATACAAAAATAGCGTCAACTATCCTTGCCTTTGCTAATCTTCTCAAGCACTGACGGCGAACTCGATCACGTCGATGTAACTGAGATTATTAGTTGAGAGTTGAAGCTGTACCGTTCCTTACAGCCGAGCTTTGCCGCTAAACTGAGGGGTATGCATTCAATTATTAAGCCATATTTAGGTGACATTCATACATCGATCCTTTTTGCACTGAATAGGCCGTGACGTAACTACATGTATACATGAACAAGTTCGGATTTAACTCATTACCTGATCATCTTGTTTAGTTAGGTGAAAGCTCGGCCCCTTGGCGAGGTGTCAAAGAGAGAATAGTGAGATTTCGCAAATCTGACGAAACACGATGTACGAAATACGGAATTCAACTTCATTTCAAGGACCTAGTGTATTTCTGGAGGTGGTTGGTACCACAAATGCCCCTGTTGCCAGTGCGTCTTTTAGCACATCACGTAAGACCGAGAGAGTTGTGGTGCATCTTGGATTTCTAAATTTCCACTTCCTATAGCTACGAAGTGGAAACGAAAGATAAATTTCAGTTTTAGTATACACTGTAACTCTGTCTATCTATTAACGTCATACGCTAAAAGACGCTCTTGCAGCAGGCGATGTCTGTGATACCAACCATCTCCTGAAATACATTACGTCATGGAAATGAAGTCCAATTTCGTATTTCGTACTATTTCGAAGCTCTATGAGTGTGTAGTTCTTTGGTGTGTTTTTCGTGCTCTCTGCTTGACATTCTGACAGCTCTTCAGGGGGTCATTGGTCAAAGGAAGGGTACACGAAATGATTCGGTATAGTGTTCCCGGAGTCGCTGCATTGACATGCTGTTTGCTGCTTGCGATGCTGTAACGACTTCGGCTGCTTGGCATGGGATTGCCGGAAGAACCACCCCGCAACGTGCAGGGTAATTCAAACGCAGTGAATGGTCAAATCATTCTCCGTAATACGAGACGTTCGCCAATGAAAGAGCGTCAGCTAGTTAACAACCAGTGCCATTTCAAAGCGAAATGATGAACGCTGCGCTATTTTCAGCAGGAAGAATCGTGAAATCTGGCCTTTACACGATGTATTTATTCTTCATTGTTCTTATTAAATTGGCATGTCACTCGACAGGTACAATGACATTTTCATTTTAAAAATAAAACATACAGCAGCTAGTGACTCATGATTGATGACAGGGTAGTTTATTGACTTTTACAAAGAAATTTCTGTAAATAGATCGCCTAATGTCAAATGCCACTTCGCAATTAGCAATGATCACGGAAACATCGAATTGGACTGCAAAAACAATGTGATTTTTAGAAACAAGACTTAGCTGTATTGTATTTTCCTATATTTAGAATATATTTTCAATTCAACAGGTGAAATTCGTTTGCATTGTTTCATAAATATGAATGACGTCAACATCCAATATCGCAAGGTATAGGTACGGTTGAAGCCTCAAAATCCACCTGATTTCAATTGCGTTTAGGAATTTCTAATACCGTACTTCAGAAAACCGTAGAAAAGATGCCACAGGTGTGAAAGGAAAGAATGTCCTAGGAAAAACTGTCCTGGGAACAAAAGATCCTATTGTTACACTTTAATCTCTGGCGATTGGTTTTTATAGCCATGCAGCTTAATCCGTCATAGAATAGAAGTGGACACTTTTTACAGGGGGACACTCTTTACTGCTACACCGGAACGGTATCTTCTACATTGTATATTCAGTGCGACGTCAGCCTGTGAATCACGTACAGTACTACGCCTGAAAAAATTTAATATAGGCCTACTCCGTGCAGCAAACGGCGCATGACGTCTGCAAAGTTGAAACGGATGTGCGTGCTCCTTCGTTGCCAACGCAATCAGTTGTATCAGCCTGTAAATCACGTACAGTACTACGCCTGAAAAAATTTAATATAGGCCTACCCCTTCGTGCAGCAAACGGCGCATGACGTCTGCAAGGTTGAAACTGTGTGCGTGCTCCTTCGTTGCCAACGCAATCAGTTGACTTGCCGTTGCATGCTGCGTAGTGCTGGAGGCCAAATGGCCAACAAAGGGAAAGTTATTGAGTTCTTTCTGTGATGAAAGTATCCTTTGGTTAAAATAAGAACAAATCAATACTCATCTGGGTTCTAAATAAAGCTCATCCGATACGATCCGGTGGTATTTTTTCATTCCGACGACAACGTGCATTATTTCCCAGGAGCAACTTGACAACTGATGCACAGGCATTGTATGTGCAATAGTTTGATGACGTCATGAATTCAAATACTGCACAAGGTATGCATGCTACATGTACTTTGTGTTTACAAACGTATTGACGAAAGGAACACTTGCTGACATTAATGATTTGGGTTTATATTTACACAGGGACGTGATCGAAAAAAGTCATGACGCACTTTGGAATCAGGAGAACGATGTTTGTATTTCTGAAGTTACCAAATCTATCATTACCCCTGGAAAATAACAAAAAGTCTGCTGTGCAGGCAGTGATCAAGTGCACTGACAATTTACTAGCACTTTTGTAGAATTGTATATACACTGTTAGAAATAACAGAGGATTTTACAGGAAATTCCTGCAGCAGAGTCTCAGGGACTGGATCTGAAAAATTACAGACTTGAACTGGAGGCTGACCAAATTATATAATTCATCCTGGTCTCAGAAAGCATCATTATGGAAAGTCCAATTGAGTACAACTACAGAAAAACATAAATCATGCCATATGTAAATTTACAGAAAGTTCTGGGGACTCTGCTGCAGGCAATTTCTCTAAAATTATTACAATAATTTCTAGTGTACGACACCTTTGACTGGCCACTGGCCACTGGTCTTTTTTTTAAACAAGTTTGTCCGAAACACAAAACTTCGTTTCAAACGTAAACACTTCCTATCACAATGTCACTACCATGACATTGCTCCTGATAAATTCAGCAACGAGTCAAAGGGTTTGGTGTCTCATGACTGAGCCCTTAGTGAAAGGCAATTCTCAATTAGAATCGAATGACAAAGATGTCGACGTCTTGGTACAGAAGAAGGCCAACAATGACGTAGATCAGTTCCAAATTTAGTGGTCAGGGAAGGGCAAAGCAACCGACCAAATTGGCACTATACTTTCCGTATCCATCGCAACCATTGAAGACGACAGAGGTGACTTGCTTCAATCGCACCGATCTCCATCACAACGAATGAGATGAAACAATTTATTTTGCATCTAACATTTCATGACAAGATAGTAAAGTATTGTAGCCTCAGAGTGTGTGACAGAACATTCTCATTTGAAGTCTAATGAATTGCACTTAACTCTGCTTCGTCAAAATGACGAACTTAGGTTCGTTTGCCATTTATCACCATGTGAAACTCAGTATCTAATTCGTCGAAATGACTATCCATGGTTCGTCATTTGACGAACCGTGGATTTGTCATTTCGACCAATTAGATACTCAGTTTGGTGATAAATGGAAAACGAACCTACATGTGAGTTCGTCTTCTTTACGAAACAGTACAGAGTTTTTCAGTGAGTAAGGAATGATCAAAGCAAGAAGATGGTTGGAACAAAACATTTTGGAGGAAACAGATAGGCCTATGCGCGATGCCAGGTCTGACAACACATGGCAATGTTATAGGACGCCGTATGCACTACAGCCAGACTGGCTTTTCTCAATGCTTCAAGCGCGCTTAAGCGTAGAGAAAGTCTAACTTCAGCTATACTTTAAGCTAAAGTCAGACCCGAGCATATGGCCCTGAGTGTGCCTTTGTTGGACAATAAAACCACTCTCAGATGAAGCCCTTTACCAACACTGAAAAAAAATTCCGGCTCGTGTTGAGTACATTGTACTTTGGACTACTCATCAGTCATTTTGTCCGTGAGATGAGTAGAAAGGTACTAATCGGGTACTCATCGGGTACTCAGCGGGCCAAGGAGCTGCATTTGGAGTTCCTTACTACTCGTTATGAGTATCTTTCTACTAGCTATGAGTATCTTTCTACTCATGAGTACCTTTCTACTCATCTCACGGACAAAACGAGTACCCCGAAGGTACTCAACATGATTAGGATTTTTTTTTTCAGTGAACACGGCCAACATTTCCTAAAGCGGTGGGTGAGGACACGTGAACTTCGTCCACGTGCACGGATTATCGATGTCCCAGTTTCACACCTCTGAGTTCATCGACACCTTCAGTGTCATATATCGGGCAAAAAACTTTCATTACGTGTTGATTATTAGATCTAGCTTGTCTAAAAATAACAACTGCAAACGAGTGATGCAACGAAAACGGATATATAAAGCCTTATAATAAACGGCTAATCAGTTCTTCGTATATTGTTGATGAATAATGCAATTGTTTTGTCGCAATGCGTGCTTTGGTAACCCGTCNCGATGCCAGGTCTGACAACACATGGCAATGTTATAGGACGCCGTATGCACTACAGCCAGACTTTCATTAAAGTCTGGCTTTTCTCAATGCTTCAAGCGCGCTTAAGCGTAGAGAAAGTTTAACTTCAGCTATACTTTAAGCTAAAGTCAGACCCGAGCATATGGCCCTGAGTGTGCCTTTGTTGGACAATAAAACCACTCTCAGATGAAGCCCTTTACCAACACTGAAAAAAATTCCGGCTCGTGTTGAGTACATTGTACTTTGGACTACTCATCAGTCATTTTGTCCGTGAGATGAGTAGAAATGTACTAATCGGGTACTCATCGGGTACTCAGCGGGCCAAGGAGCTGCATTTGGAGTTCCTTACTACTCGTTATGAGTATCTTTCTACTAGCTATGAGTATCTTTCTACTCAATATGAGTACCTTTCTACTCATCTCACGGGCAAAACGAGTACCCCGAAGGTACTCAACATGATTAGGATTTTTTTTTTCAGTGAACACGGCCAACATTTCCTAAAGCGGTGGGTGAGGACACGTGAACTTCGTCCACGTGCACGGATTATCGATGTCCCAGTTTCACACCTCTGAGTTCATCGACACCTTCAGTGTCATATATCGGGCAAAAAACTTTCATTACGTGTTGATTATTAGATCTAGCTTGTCTAAAAATAACAACTGCAAACGAGTGATGCAACGAAAACGGATATATAAAGCCTTATAATAAACGGCTAATCAGTTCTTCGTATATTGTTGATGAATAATGCAATTGTTTTGTCGCAATGCGTGCTTTGGTAACCCGTCCATGTCACGTATCGCGGATAAGGTTAGAAGGATCCCACAAGGCGTCAAATTCTGTCCTCGTTGGAAGGGAAAAGGTGATGCTCGTTACCAAAGGTTACCAATCACACTCAAAGAAACATGCATCTGAGTTCATCAAAATTAGATCGAACATGCATGAGAAATGATTTATTATAGATGAATTGCAGAAATAGAATCAGGTCAAACTCAAGCCAGACGTCATAATGACGTTTTGATCACAGTCTTTTGATTCGTTGGTCTGGCAAAAATGGGGTTATGACGTCTGGTTTGACTTTGGTGACGTTGCTGCGACGATGACCTTATTTGGTTTTTGCTTCACAGTTATGTGACACAGGTCTAAAATGCCCTCGAAATCAGCTTTCTCATAATAACTGTAGATGTTACTTTTGGTCACCAGACCACCAAATCTTGCACAAAACATAATGGTGAGTTCTTATAATAGCGCTTCATAGCGTATTACGCTCTCTAAGCGCTTCACACATTATTACCCCAGCCTATGATTCAGGAACCTTTCTGTAGAAACCAAAAGGCAGCTACAATATATGGCGCACACGATGGACATTTCAGGCCAGCTGAGAGTTACAGCTGGGGACGGCTGGGGATCGAACCCGCGACCTTCCGATCACGAGTCCACAGCCCCAACCATTATCCCACCGCGCTCCCCAAAACAAAGCAAAAACAAGCAAATGAGCACATTTTCGGAATCACAAAGCAACACTCATTCAAATAAGACCATTTTCCCCCAAAAGGCACATTGATCAAACCACGTGAAAACGAATTTTGTCAGGTCTAGGCCTCTGCTGTCTACACACACTCTTGGACGCCCTACATGTAGGTCCTCCCTTGTCATCACGGTGTTTCAGGCATTTTTTTCGCGTCGAATTTCACTCACCAGATCACATGCCAGATTTCTGGGTAATCAGCAACCGAAGAACATTCAGTACCGACTAGACAGAGATGAAAAATCTTTTAAAGAAGCTAACCCCAAGAACATTTGCAATTTAAAGGCTTGTGGCAGAGCAATTTTCGTGACCGCTCACCACAAAACCAAAGATACATTGTATTCTGACACAATGTAAGTATTACGGATGAATCTTTTTAAAGAAAATACGGTACAAATAAACAATGATCATAAACTTACTACACTGTATCTAAATTGCCCAGAATGTCTGAACAGCCCAAATAATGTCTTTTGCGGAAATTATAAGGAAGTCCCCTGCTTGACTTCCGTTCCACGAACAGCAACCACAAAGCAATGTTTCCGAACTGGTAAAGGAATCAGGTCATTATTGGAATCATATGAGTCCATTCTATCTTGAATGTTTGGTGTGTGTACGCTCCCTATGAAATATACGCCGCATTTCGTACGATCAGAGTGAAATGGGTTTCCCCAGGTACCCATCTTTCTGTCAGTTGTTTACGCTAATCCCGTGCAGTGATTGGCTAAGGAGGCAGTTTGCAACTGGTTTTCCCAATGGTAATTGGGTTAGTAACATGCCATCATAAGTCATTTAGCGGTCTATTTCTGTGAATGCCGTCAAAGCATTCCGGTCTGCCATAAATCGTTTCCGCTTCAGGATTGCAAATTGTAAGCGGACGTCATCAAATCAGGTGCATTACCTCGATCATCAAGGTCGTGATAAAAAATAGTTCACCTGAAAGTGCAGTTAAATTTAATCTAATGACTTACTCTAATATAATCTACCAAAGAGGCCAGTCAGCCGTGTGGAGACACCAGGTCATGTGAAGCAAATCCTCTGCCTTTTGGCAATGAAAATGCATAGTTCTATTGGCGATTTTCGGTGATATGAATAAAGACTAGTAAATGCTTTTACTTGAATTTTGCAATACAAATGCACTAGGCAATGCTGTACAAATCTGAAGTAAAAGCATTCGCTACGTTTTTATTCATATGACCCAGTACACTGTTAGAAATTTTTGTAATATTTTTTACAGAAATTGCCTGCAGCAGAGGTTCAGGAACTTCTGTAAATTTACATATAGTGTGATTTATGTTTTCCTCTACTAGTTGGACTCAATTGGACTGTCCAGAATGATGCTTTCTGAGAACGTATGAAAATATAATTTGGTGAGCCTCCAGTCAAGTCTCTGTTAGCATTTATTTCAGTCTGTAATTTTATAGATCACGTCCTGAAACTCTGTTGCAGGAATTTTCTGTAAAATCCTCTGTTTTTTTAACAGTGTACGGCAAAGAATATTGAGAACCTGCAATGATGAAGCAATGATAAAAACTTCCTTATTTTCCTAATGGCAGTCCGCATCTAGAAATCAATTCGGCACAAAGTATGGCTTGGTACCCATTACCGAATCGGTGATATGATGACGTCATCTCGCTAGAAATAAGATGAACTTGATCCCTATTCAATACTAGTGTGACGAACTATCATTAAAAATTGATCATAACCTTTCGCCGTCGTAAAAATCAATAGGGATATCAATAAAAGCAGTTGTCTGGCATGGTGCACACGCCACCAAATCAGCATTTCTTTTGATAGAAATACATGTAGATTTATTTCAGCTACTGATGTTACTGCATCCCTTGTGCTTAGAAGAAAAAGTTTCAAAGGATGGAGATGCATTTTCTGTGTTTTTTTCTGAACAATATACATGACGAAATACGCATTAATGACGCAATTTTCTTTCGTCTTGTTGGCAGTAGGCCCTATCGGTGACAGCATTCCATACAAGACGGCGATCGGGAGTTCAGCGTTCTACTGAATTTCAATACAGCAGCGGTATCGTAATCAGAGAAGGGCAGAGAAGGGAGGAAGAAGGCCAGAAACTATACGTCAAATCATAAAGGAATCAAACATAAAGGTTAAACTTACAAATTTTGCATTTTATAAATGTGGACAGTTATGACAGTATCCCTTTAGGCCTAAACCTCAACAGATTTGCATTCTGACTCTTCCATATGATAGGCAAGACCCTTCTGCATGTTTAATGCAAATTTTGTTGAATTCAGACTCGTTGATCTTATGATACAAAAGGACTGAATTAATGAGAACCCCACGAACGATGAGAGCGCAGGGTCATCTGTGTACATTTGAATAGGCCATGGAGGTATTATTGAGAAGGAGCGAACACGGCCCTAATCGCTGTGACCACAATTCCACGCCCCCATTGTTTGCCTTTGTTCCCGCCTATTGTCCGGTACGCAAGCTGAGCTCCTTGAAGGCAATCATGAATTCCGCACAACTCTGAAAGTGCAGCGCCATCTATAATTGATATCGCGTCGACCCAATCATATTCTTGCGTTTTTCTCCACGTTGGGAATTAGATAACCGGCTATTTACCATTACCGAATCGGTGATATGATGACGTCATCTCGCTAGAAATAAGATGAACTTGATCCCTATTCAATACTAGTGTGACGAACTATCATTATAAATTGATCATAACCTTTCGCCGTCGTAAAAATCAATAGGGATATCAATAAAAGCAGTTGTCTGGCATGGTGCACACGCCACCAAATCAGCATTTCTTTTTATAGAAATAGATTTATTTCAGCTACTGATGTTACTGCATCCTTTGTGCTTTGAAGAAAAAGATTCAAAGGATGGAGATGCATTTTCTGTGTTTTTTTCTGAACAATGTACACAATCATGTACATGACGAAATATGCATTAATGAAGCAATTTTCTTTCGTCTTGTTGGCAGTAGGGCCTATCGGTGACAGCATTGCATACAAGACGGCGATCGGGAGTTCAGCGTTCTACTGAATTTCAATGTACGTACATGTAGCAGATGTATCGTAATCAGAGAAGGGCAGAGAAGAGAGGAAGAAGGCCAGAAACTATACGTCAGATCATAAAGGAATCAAACATAAAGGTTCAACTTACAAATTTTGCATTTTATAAATGTGGACAGTCATGACAGTATCCCTTTAAACCTCAACAGATTTGCATTCTGACTCTTCCATATGATAGGCAAGACCCTTCTGCATGTTTAATGCAAATTTTTTTGAATTCAGACATGTTGATCTTATGATACAAAAGGACTGAATTAATGAGAACCACGAACGATGAGAGCGCAGGGTCATTTGTGTACATTTGAATAGGACGTACATTTGCACATGGAACACAAATTGTGCTGAAAATAGCTCTGTTATCCTCAGAAATGGAATTCAAGGCATCAAGTTGACAAATTCATGTACCCCACTACCATAAAAAAAGTTGAAGCGCCCGCCTATTACGTTAAACCCAAATTCAGGCACTGAGAGACATCTGGTGGCAACACATGAAGTGTATCCCTCAGTTACTTCATCGTTTGTAGTTAAACCTTTATGTTTGATTCCTTTATGGTCAGATGCATCTAGTCAGTTCAGCATGCGTGGTTGTCCTGCTCAACTGGAAAAAATGTAAATGCAAGAACATAAAATGTTACAGTCGTTTATATTTTATGGGCACTTGTAGATTTTGACGCTTTATTTGGAAGATAATTTTGATATATTGGAAATGGTACTAGCTATTATAACACCCTACCCTGGGAAGATGGAGGTGTGTTGTAATTATAAGCGTGTTCATCTGTTTTGGGGAAGGTAAAAACGTCTGTGTGGAAATATTTCGTGATTAACAACCTCCCACGTTCCCACTCAGTGAAATTTCATTGGAACGTGTCAAACACCGTGCAAATTCAAGTTAACAACAGAAAACTATTTAGCGTGCATCTCTTGGGGGTAGGATCGATTGGAAGCGGGTTGTTGCGTACATTTTGTTTTATAATCTGTAAAAAGAGCAAACGGTACACACTCTGATGTACGATATTGAAGTAGTTTTTCACTTGATGTACTTTTGCTTACAGGTATCTATAACAGATATAATCGTCTACTTCATAGGCCTACTGTTATATATTATCGTTCCCTTGCAGGAGATTGGCCTACACGTTTTACTATGCCAGTAGTTATCGACATCAATAAAAGAATGTTCCCCAAATACAATGTAACCCTGGTGTGTTGGAGTGTTGGACTATTCTTTTCCAACTGCTTTTCACCGCCCAATAACATGGCACATGGGTGGTTTATTCTGGAGAGAAAAATATCGATGACACAGAAAAACCAAGTTTGCAAAGATAAAACTACTTAAGTCTAAGTGTGCTACATGTACTTATCCTTTGTTCAACACAAAAGATAAGTACCACACTTTGACTTAAGTATGTTTATGAATACGGGGCCAGGGGCGTAGCTAGCGGGGGGCAGGGGGC